>PVJI01001280.1:0-189889 GCA_004026765.1 Micronycteris hirsuta
CAGACGGATTGTGAACTTGTCTCCTACCCGTTTTTGTTCTTACAGTGAAAAGGTCGACATGAATAAGCAACAGAGACAGTGAAGCCTTATCTGGACACGAGTATCACCCACATTTCACAGAAAAAAACTGCACTGGAAATTAGCTTGAAATTGAACGCAAAATATTTATAACTATAGGAGATGTTAATGTCATGCAGAAAGACCCTTGATATATTTTCCTTTTGAAAAGATATTCAGATACATGGAGATATGTGTTTTTAGGTTTGAGATAAAAGTCTTTCTGCACAGGGTGTAATGAGAGTATGACCCAAGAAAAGCCCACGTTTCTATGCTAAGGATCTCTACTATGGCTTTTTGACGGATAAGTTATGACAACTGGGCTTGATCAGGCAGAACACATAATTTCCAACTGGTTTAAATGTCCTTTTCCCTATTTCACAGGCTTTGAAAATTCAGAGTTTTGGTATTGCTTTTAACAAAGCTTGAAAATTTAACAAAAAACATGAGTAGGACATAATAATGCAGACACTAAGTAAAGTTTGTAAAATGAAATTTAGCAGTCTTCTTTCCTCAATTCTAGTCTGCTGACTCTTTTGACTATTAATACCCCTTTTATTTGTTTCATCTAATCGTAGCAGTGGCTGTGAAGCAAGCGATTAATTTAATTAATTACAGTATCCACTTTTTCCTTCCTCTTTCTTCTTTTGCTTTTTATAGTTGAATTGTTGTTTTATCACATTATATGCCTTCATAACTTGAAATAACATATTTGAAACTGTATTTCTTTCTTGAGCAGCCAGCTTTTTAGAGTGTCTCTTGCCTTCCTATGCCCCCTAAGGGATCTCATCCCCTTGTGGTCCCCAGTTGGGACAGGACTGCTCAGCTGAAATCCCGTAGGGTGTTCTCATTGTATTCAAAAGGAGATTCAAGGTGCAAAGCCTTATGTACAATATCTGGCCCAGCCTTCCCTTCAGACCTTAGCTCTTCACCCGTTCTCTCTTCTCTGGCCTTGGGCTTCTTGTTGCAACTCTGATGCTACCAGCCAGTACCATAGTCAGTTGCTTTAGATGCCTTCCCTGGAGGGCTCTCCCTGTGAACTGATACGTAGCTGGTTTCCTCCCTGAAAGCACTGGCTTTACACCCCTTTATAAAATAGCTGCATACCCTCATTCTTTGTTTCTCTGCCCTACTTTATTCATGTTTTCAAGGTTGAGGGGGTAGATACCCAGAAGGATTGCTGGCTCGTATGGTAACTCTATTCTTAATTTTTTGAGGAACCTCCATACTGTTTTCCATAGTGGCTGTCCCAGTTTATATTCCTGCCAGCAGTGAGTGAGGGTTCCTTTTTCTCCACATCCCCTCCAACACTTGCCACTATTTGTCTCCTTGGTAATAATAGCCCTTCTAACAGGTGTGAGGTGGTATCTCATTTAGATTTGATTTGCCTTTCCCCAATAGCTAGTGACCTTGAGAATATTATGCTAAGTGGAGATGTGACTTTGGATGATGGGCACACAGTGCGATATGCACATGATGTATTATAGAAATGTACACTTGAACCCTATATAATCTTACTAACCAATGTCAACCCAATAAATTTAATAAAGATAAATTAAACAAAATAAAATTACTTTATTTTCTTTAAAAAGTCTCTATTACTTTGTGTATAAGTTGATCCCCAAAATTCAAAGCCAACAAATTGTGTTTACAATATTGCGAATATTCAAATATCATGCATTGCAGAACACTTAAGTGTGAATAGGTATACAAAGGAGAACATGACACTCTGAAGCCAAATGTGTGTTGCTCAAGTAGAATGCTCTAAGCATCAAGGTCAAGTACCGTATTTTTAATAATCCATCACTTGCTCAAAATAATAATATGCTCTCTTTTATATTTATTACTTGATTGTCTTGTTAGCTTTTATTTTCCATGGAATTTCCAACTGTATTTTATTTTTCTTGACTGATGAAGCGAGTGTGGTTTTTAACCATATCTGTAAAATAATCTGGTTTTTAATTATAGTTCCTGTCAGATACTCTAAAGTGGAGAACCATTTTTAAAGCATACTCTTACTGCATTTTTTCCATTGATTTCCAAAATTAAATCTTCTTCTTGGATCCTACCAGTTCCTCTTTGTTGAATTATGTCTGTTTCCAGCCAGAGTGCTTATGAGGTATGCTTTTAGTCAAAATACATCTAATTATGAACTCATTTTGTCCAATACCTCCATGGGTGGTTTGCTTCGGGGTGGGTTATGCTTTGAAATCCTTTTACTTCAGATATATTTATCTGAAGCATTGTCATTAAGTATATTTTGTCACAAATGAGAAGTCTAACACCAACCTCTTGTTCCTGTGGGGGACTGGTTTTTATCCTTCATTCTACAACTTTTTGGTTTTTGTCTTTGATATTTCATGAGCACATTTCTATTGGGTTTTGTTTGTTTGTTTGTTTCTTTTATCTATCCATGACTATGAGGGTCCTCTTTTTTTAGGCCAAGGTATTATTTTATTTAATTTTTTAAAATGTCTTTATTTCCTCTTCCCTTTCTTGCCTTTTCTTATGGATTGTATGGGATAACTTTGGGCATTTCTGAAGTGAGTCTCTCCTTAGGAATTCCTTTTTAAAAATCTTTTTGCCCTACCCTCTGAGAGAAGTCGTCTTATGTTTATTTATCCACTTATTTATGGTTCTTGCAAATTGTAACAGCGCTGTATTTACCTGTCACAAGCCCCACCCCTTTTACCTTTCTCCTTCGTTCTTTTCCTCCCCTGCCCTCCCTCCTTATTTTCCTCCCCATCCTCCTCCTCTCTCTTCTCTGAGTGCAGTGTTGGAATGGAAGATTTTACGTCTTGACTTGTAACCGGAGCCGAGGAACATTACAGCGTGGATGAGGGGATTTTCTGCTGTATTGTATTATGCATTGACACAGGGGGAGTAGTTCTGTACTTTCAGAACTAGGAAACTGCAGTGTTAAACATCTCTGCACAACTTTTAATTGGGGCCAAGTAGAATATCCAGCAGTCCGTGAGAACTGAGTTTTCACTCAGGAGCTTGAAAAAGTCAAACAGTTAATGAGAACTCAGGAAAGACTGGCTCCAGAGAAGGAGCCCGGGAGGACACCAGGCACTTCCCGTGCGTGAGAAAATACTGACCCAGACATTTCAAACCCAACTGTGCAGCCAGGATAGAGAAGTTTAAGTTGGCACATTTACTCATGGATAATAAATTTAATTCAAAGAGAGGGAGGTAAACATACACGAGAGAGTTAGAACATGAAAAGTAGCTTGGGAGGAAAGCTCAAGCCATAGGCTGTGTGTAACAGTGAGTAAATATGACCATTTGGCTTCTAATTCAAAGCCTGGAAAAGAGGAAGGAGGGGGATATGCGTCCTTATGAAGGAAAAGACACACTTCTTAATCCTTGTGATAACAGTGTGCAGACATGCCTCAATCGGTACATGGAATTAAAGTATCATCTAATTAGATCCATAATCCTACATTATTGTTGCTTTCTCTTTCCCCCGATGAATACTATAAAATTATATAAGGTATGCATTTTGTTGATATATAAAAAGAATGTTTTTGCCAGCATCAGTTGTTTTTCCTCAGAGGTCTAACAGATATTATCCATGTAAGTATGAGATCCTATGCTTTCTCTAGGAATTGCGTGGAAAACAATTATTTATTTAATTATTTATTTGAGTATGGGGAAAACCTCATTTTATTGCCCTGGATGCATACAATGGAACTTAAATTGAAAAATTATTTTTTCAGTGTTGCTCACAAGTAAAAAACAAATGTTTTTTTTATATCTAGCCTTGTCCTGTTTTCTTCTCCAAAAACTCTTTCCCAGTTCCACCCTTTCTATTTTCCACCCTACCTTTCTCGGTCAGGACATAAGCTGAACAGTCCAGTTCTTTTATCAGCATCAGATAAGCCTGTGAAGTGCACTCCTGAGGATGAAAAACATCCGAAAACAAGGCGTTAGCATGCACTTTATTTAACCAGTTCCCTACCTCAGTGCTTTTCAAAATCAAAGGAAAGTCAAAAGGAAATCTATTCATGGATATGAAGATTATAATGCTCTTACTACTGTAGTTACTCTAGGAAAAAACTGCTGCACAGGTGTACAGGCAAAGCTGTCCAAAAAGACGCGCCTCTTCCTCTGTAGAACGAAACCGCTTCAGTTCATGTATGTTACACTGAAGATTGTGCCCTAAGCACACGCCACTACATTATTGTATGATGGCTTACTATTACTGTCTCCCTTATATCCATGGAAAATGCCACTCTTTCTTCAAGAGAGCGAACTATTCACAGCAAAGCAGGAGGACTTCAAAGCCGAATAAATAGAAACAGAAACGCGAGGGTGCTCTATAAGCACAGGGAGGCGCAGGTGGGATCCCACTCCCTGCCTCTGCCTGTGGGAGGGTCTGCCTCCGCCTGTGGGAGGGTCTGCCTCCGCCTGTGGGAAGGCCAGCTGTAATCAGTCTGACAGCGAGACATGCAGAACCCTCCCGGGGCGCCTAAATAGAGGCCTGGGTGATTCTTGTTGCTCCTGTCTGACTTCTTTCCATGAGGCAAAGATCAACGGGTTGTTTTCCTTTGTGAAGGATAGAATTAATGCATTCCTTGGCAGTGGTGTATTCTTCAGTAAGACTCAGAGCTCGGAGGGTTAACCTTATGTTGTCTTTGTCATCTCGACACTTCTGCATGTCTATCACCAGTCTATCACTATCTTATGAAACCCAGAGTTCAATGAATAAATCAGAAACCTTGGTGTGGAGTATTTGATGCTTAAACCAATGTTTCCTCGCACTGAAGCTATCATCAAGAGTTGGCAGGTACTCGTGGCTACTCTGTGACCAACCAGGGCAAGACTACGTTGGACCAAATGTTCATTAGCACATCCATCTCTTTGAGTAATTATAACATGTGATGTGATAGTATATTTTGATACTTTAAGTGAAAGGTTTGTGCAGAGATCAAATATAAAGCAATTTGCACTTAGACTGATCGGAGAAAGAAATGCGAAGGTTAGTAATTATATACCAAAAAGCAAATATTTTAAGTTTACAAATAATAAGCAATGATTAAGGGCCTTGAGAACTGGACTTACAAGGAGAGTTTGTAAAAGATACTCAATATTAGGGAAGTCTCTGCATACAAAAACGATATTTTAATGAATGAACACAAAACCAAAGAGGAGAGTTGGTTATTGTAGTAAACACTATATATTATAATGGTTGAAATACATTCTAGGAACACAAATGAATTTAATCAACAGATTTCATTTTATTTTGTCCTGTTTTAACGAGAACTCAAGGACTGAAAAGATAACTAAATTTATGGCAAACTAAAAAATGAGAAATGCTAGAGCACTTTTAGAAATATCTGCTTGGTAGGGGAGGGCATGTAATTTAGAGACCTATCCCTGGGTCTAGGATTTTATGGAACAGATGAAAAGAAAATCTCCATTTTTAGCAGCCAAGTGCTTAATGTCAGACAGATGTTGTTATAACCATGATTATAGGATTTTATTTAATTCAAAACAAAAGAATTTGGGTCTTATCTTGGCATAATAGCTGCCTTTGTGATGATGAGAGCGCACAGTTTAAACATTACACTAGACTATCTATTGGTGGTCAACCAAACAACACTTAATTAGCCAATTATTTAGGGAATTTCTGCTGTTGGTGTAGCTTACAAAAGAAATTATTCCTTGCTGTTTTGAACTTGAGCCCAACATTTCCCATATTTATTGTTTTTCATGTTATAAATTCTCTTTGGTGCCCATCTTGATTAAGTTAAAATCAGTTCTTTTTCCCCCCTTTGAAAGGACACACATATGGAAGTATCTAGATTTTTTTTTTCAGGGTTTCGGTGTATCTTTATGTGTACATTTGAACCAGCTATGGTGTAGAAACCCCAAATGAAAGACAGGATTTGTTCTACATGGCTTCATTTTGAGCCACGGTACAAACTAAAAGCCAGCCAAGGAAGCTCGCTTGTAAATTAACCAAAGTAGCATGTTCGATGATTAGAGCAAGACTACATTTATTGCTGCTTTCAGGCTTTGTCTATTTTTCTATGTCCACTTTTCAATTGTATTCCAGATCAGGTTGCCCATGTAAATGTGCAGAATACAGATTTCGCCAGTCTGAAGGCTTGGTGCAGACGAGTGTTACTCCATCTGTGACCTGCAAACCAGTGTTACTCCCCACAGGACAGGGCTGTTGGTCCATGAAGAGATGAGAGTAGAGATTGAGAGGAAATGTCTAGAAACTCTCAAAGCAGTCTGACCATCATTTTACATCAGCTAAGCTCATAATTTAAAATTCCTTCCATTTTGTATCTTTTTTGATATTGTATTTTTAAAACGTAATTTTATTGATTTTGCTATTACAGTTGTACCAGTTTCCCTCTTTGCCCTCTTTCAACAGATACCCCCGTTCCCTCCAGCAATGCCCCCTCTTAGTTCATGTCCGTGGGTCATGCATGTAAGTGCTTTGGCTACTTCATTACCTATGCTGTTCTTAAAGTCCCCTTGTCTATTGTGTAACTACTGATTTGTACTTCTTAATCCCTGCACCTTTTCCCCCATTCTCCCCCTTCCTTCCCCTGACAACCCTCCAAATGATTTCCATATCTATGATTCTGTTCCTGTTCTGTTTGTTTGCTTAGTTTGTTATTTGGACTCAATTGTTGATAGTTGTGAATTTATCACCATTTTAAAGTTCCTCATTTTGATCTTCTTTTTCATATATAATTCTCTTTAGCATTTCATATACTAATGGCTTGATGATGATTAACTTCTTTAGTTTTACATTGTCTGGGGAACACTGTATCTGCCCTTCCATTCTAAATGATAGCTTTGCTGGGCAGAGTAATCCAGGTTGTAGGTCCTTGCTTTTCATCACTTTGAATACTTCTTGCCAGCCCCTTCTTGCCAGCAAAGTTTCTTGTAAGAAACCAGCTGGAAGTCTTATGGGAACTCCTTTGTAGGTAACTCTCTGCTTTTCTCTTGCTGTTTTTAAGTTTTTTCTTCATCTTTAACCTTTGGCATTTTAATTATGATGTGTCTTGGAGTGGTCCTCTTCGAGTCCATCTTGTTTTGGACTCTCTGTGCTTCCTAGACTTGTATGTCTATTTCCTTCACCAAATTAAGGAAGTTTTCTTTCATTATTGTTTCAGATAAGTTTTCAATTTCTTGTTCTTCCTCTTCCCCTTCTAGCACCACTATGATGAGGATATTTGTACATTTGAAGATGTCTAAGAGGTTCCTATGACTCTCCTTGTTTTTTTGAAGTATTTTTTCTTCTTGCTGTTCAGACTGAATGCTTTCTCCTTCCTTGTGTTGCAAACTGTTGGTTTGATTCTCAGCTTCATCCCCTCCCCTGTGGGTGCCCTGCAGATTTTTCTTGATTGCACTTAATGTAACCTTCATTTCTTCCTGGGTCTTTTTTGTGTTGTTGAAGTACCCAATGTGGTACTGGAGCATCCTGATAACCAGTGTTTTTTACTGTGAATCTGATAGGTTGCTTATCTCCATTTTGTTTAGTTCTTTTTCTGGAGTTTTGTTCTGTTCTTTCATTTGGGCCATATTTCTTTGTCTCCTCGATTTGGCAGCCTCCCTGTGTTTGTTATTGTGTATTAGGTAGAGCTGCTTTGACTCTTGGTCTTAGTAGTGTGAACTATTATAGAAAAGTGCACCTGTTAAGTTGTATGGGGTGGAGCCTGCAGGTATTTGCCAGGGTGGGGCAACCTGTGTCACTGCTCTGTTGTTCTGTGTGGGGGAGGACTCAGAGAGAGGATATTGACACTGCCTGGCCTCTGCAGTTTTGCCTGGGAAGAAGCTGTCGCCTGGTACTTGCTCTGATGCCAATCACTTCACTTTCTCCCTATATGCCACTGGTGCCCTTCTTGCTGTTGCCCTGTTATTGAATCCCAGAGTAGGTGGGTCTGCATGACTCCTAAGTCCATATAGGGTCTTTTAAGAGGAGTCTCTTGAGAATCCCACAGTTTCTTCCACTGCCCCTACTCCCACTGGTTTTTACAGGTAGAAGTTATGAGGATTTATCATCCTGGACTTGAACTCTTGGCTAGATGGTCTGGTCGGGGGGCTGGGATTGCTCTCTCCTGAGGTATCCCTCCTGATTCTTATTCACCAGATGTGAAAGCGGGACCACCTGTTCCACTGCCTCTCCATGCCACTCCACATCTCTGCGCATCTCCACCTCTCTGTCCCTTCTACCAATCTGGACAAATATGGCTTGCTTAAATCCTTCATTGTTGGACTTCCACACAGCTCAATTTTCTGAAAATTCTGGGTGATATTTGTTTTGTAGTCTAGTTGTGTTTTCTCCTATAGTTGTACACAGACGTGAGGTGTGTTTATCTACACCTCCCTCGTGACCAAGTGTCCCCCATTGCATTTTTATTGTGCTTTACTAGTATAATATTAGCTCATGACAGATTGGGGAAAATTTTTGGAGCAGCACTAGACTAAATTCCAGGCAGCTAGCATGAGAGGAGAGGGAAGCTGTGAGCATCTTTAGAGATTGGTGATCCAGGATTGAACTTAGCAGTGGTTCAGGTAGTTATGTATATTGGAAATAAGAATGTCCCCACAGTCTCTCCTAACCCATCTACATGTAATTGACTCTGTAGGTCCCTCTGCAAACCCTGCTCACCAATCATCATGGCATGTTTGCCAATACCAAGCTACTCTTCTCAGTGCCCCTAAACCCACCAGTTCATTTCATGCTTACTCAGAATCAGTTGTTTTTATTCCCAAATGATTTTGTGCTAGTTATAATTTTCTTGCAATTATATACTGTAATGAAATGTTATGTGAACCAATGAAATATGAATGCATAATGAAAGATAGCTATTGTCTCCATGATAACTAAGCTGAATGCTTTGGGAAGACTCAATATAGTCTAATTAAAACAAAAACAAAAAATCAAGAACTTTCTTCTCTGCAGAAAATGTAGAATATGGTGCTATTAAATAACTGTAAAAGTTTGACAGTAAATGGTCAAAGATCTATAAAAATTTTGCAAATGAATTTATTCTCAATTGATCTTAAGTGTGTTTCACTTTAAAAGATTGAAATAAAAATTATAGTCAATGTAATTGATCTGGATCATAACAGAAAGAACTATTAAAACTGTAATATTTTTACATGTACTTTCAAATTTTTTAGAAGGCCTCTTCTTAACAAAAAGAACAGGCAATTACTATTCAAACCTTTTTTTAATTTGCTAGAGTTAGTTAAATTTTTCAATTACTTAACCAGTTCATATTCAATCACATTAGACGAAGAGACTTGTATTATTCTGCTTAGTGTTTGCACATTTTCATACAACCCTTCATCACATATTAAGCAAGTAACAATTTTTTGCTAATGACTTTAATAAAATATGTATTTTTTAATTTGTTAGAAAATAGAATTAGGTAGAAATCTTGACAAACTCTCCCTTGCCTTAGTTAATTACTGCCATGAAAAACTAATTTCTTCATATAAGGACTTAGCTTTAATTAAACTTTTAGAATTTTTTAATCATCTATAAGTGTCAGGTCGAGACAATGTGATTTGACCGCTGTATTTAGAGAACACAGGAAGTGGTATATTTTCAATTGTCCATTCATTCAATAGTAAAAAAATCGAGAACATAATTCTTGCTAGTCATTATTCTTAGATTTCATATATTTCACTTAAAAATGCAGATGTTGGTTTTTAGGATTCTGCGATCTACAGAGGAAGACAAATGTGGTAACAGATTCGTTAGGATACGGTTTGGCAGGATATAATGTAAATAGCGTTCCTTGAGAACATCCCTTGAGAATACACAAAAAAAGGAGACAGATTTGCACTCATTTTCTGCAGTGTATTGCCTTCTCTATTGAAGTAGTTAGTAAATAAGTACAGAGAGCAATGAAGATATAGTTAGAAGCTCCGTAAAACCTTTTGCTTTTGTCTTTTATTTTTCCCCAACATTAGTCTTGCGGTGATAGGCTTTATAATACCTTTCATTTTCTTCTCTATGCCTGCCTGTAATTTTTTAATTTTAAAACGTAAACATCTAGCATTTCCATAGTTAGAATTAGCTGATAGTGTTTCTTTTCAAGCACCTTGTTGAGTGTTACGGACTTAGCCACAGGACCCACCTAGGATGGGTTGTGTTTCAGGAAGAATCGGCTGGCACGTGGACAGCTCTCATGATGACTATTCTAAAACAATGCTTCTTCTTCCTGGGAAAAAAGTAGGCAGATCTGTCCGCTGCCAAGACAATCTCTGGGTTGTAAACTCAGCTGTCCCTAATCCACGAGAGGATTGCTCTGTGTAATGAGGATTGTGCCTGAGGTTGAAATACCAACACTAATTAAGGAAAGAAATCTATTATTACAGTAGATATCTTCCTTTTGTTTCTTGTTCTTACATTTCGTATATAAACGTGATACATGTATGGACTCAATGGTGTTCTTTTAGTTTTAGATCATCTGATACAGAGAGGTCCATATTCTTGTTCTATCTTTCCAACAGAGTTTGGCAGCTTCTCTCTTGTAGGCTTTTGAATAACTCTAACAAGACGATTAGAGGTCTGCAGAAGTAACCAAATCATCAAGAGGAAATAATATGAGGTGTACAGAGGAGAAGCAGGGCTTTTTTGGATGCAGCATGTGCTATGGCAAAAGTCCAGTTCCTATTCATGTTGGTGTTTGCTTGCCTATTTTAATATCAGAAGTATTACTTATAAATCATGTTGAAGAGCAAACATCAAGCAAAACTTTTACCTCTCATTTAGCAGAAAGCATCATAATTATTTTGACTGTGTGGGTGAAACTACTCTAAGCTCATTTAATAAGTCTTTAATTATTTACAAGTTTTCCCTTAATTAGATAAAATAATGTGTAGGTGCTTCTCTTTGTATACATAAAACATCCTGTTTTAAGCACATAATACTAAATAGGCATAAGAATGTCATATTTTTGTTCTGTTGTAGTTTTCTTCTAAAATTTCAATATACCAACACATTTGTACTCACAGGGGTCTTTGAAAGCCTACCTCTGACAACTGTCCGCTGACAGTCACATTTTCGTTACTTCAGCCCCTCCAGAAAGTTAGCCAATACTCCAAAAGTCTCTGATGACGTCGTGCTCAGTTTATTAAATTTCCCGGCATTGCTATTGAGGGAGTTCTAGCAGCAGTGTCTCTGGACTTGATAGCAGCATTTGAGATTTTGCTGTTATCTTCTTATATTCATTTACTGAAGGTTCTGTTTTTAAGCGACATGACATTAGTCCCTTTTATAACTGCCAACTTTCCGTGTGCACCTGTATTTCTTTTTCTCAAATTCTACTTTGCATATGCATTTTTGGCAGACACTCAGTGGCATACAGTTTGACTGATGTCTTTATAACAATGTCAGATATTTCACATGAGATAAATGCCTAGGTATGGTATGCCAGTCCACCAAGCTTGACACTTCAGTAAAAGATGCCATGGCCTCATGGAATCCAATCCACTTGGGGAAACTAACTGAGAAACCAGGGGTAGAAGTTCATCCCTGCAGGCATTTTACTAGGACCATGACTAACATTTGTGCTGCTACACCTAAGAGTACAACTTCAGGGTTTGGTCACTTTCACCAGCCACACACAGTTGTAAGAGGTAAAACTGTTTTGAGTTTTCAATTTCAGGACCGCAAATCAATCATTATGTACAACATGTATCATCCCCATTCGTTGACTGGGTGGACTCAAGTCACATACAAAGATGAAGTTGGAAAGTTATTTTGTAATCCAGAGAAGAATTTCCTTTGCTACATTTAGCTTATTACTGTAGGACTAAAGGAAATACTCCATAAGAACAAGAAAGAAGGCAATAATGTGCACATGCGTGTGTGTGTGTGTGTGTGTGTGTGTGTGTGTATAATCAATTTAGCCTGCCTTTCCTTCAGCCGAAAGTTTTTTGGATAGATGACGTAGATGGAGTTTAATTAATCTCTAAAATACTGTTCATATCCTCACTTCTTAACCTTTCCAAGACTTAATAGCTTTCCGTGTGCGGCTGTTCTGCCTTCTATCTAAGTAACAGACATCCTTCCGTACAGAGATTGAGAACATCTGCTTAACACCCTCTTGGTAATAACCTTTCATATTTTCTTGATTTTCAAGTAGAATTAGACACCATTATTCTTAGAAAATGACATTTTTATATTGGAGTCCCTTAAACTCCATGACCGTTGAATACACACTTCTGTGGCTCACTTCGACATTTTCCTCTCAAGAGGTTTTCATAATTCTGAAAACATTCCTTCTTTCTACTGAAATTCTGTTGCCAATTACTTTGTTTGTGCAGCTGAGCGTAATTTTTCCTAAACCAAAAACAGGAAATTCAGAAACAAACTGAGTTTCTTAGGTGTTTTGTCTTTTGGAACAAATGCGCCGTGCAGCATTTCCAAACTGTGCTTTTGGGTTCGGGCAGCAGTGGAGTGTTGAAGGTCAGTGGGGTCACGGAAGTGCCCTCAGAGTCAGGCCCGCACTGAACATCAACCACTTCACCTATTCAGCAGAGAAGAGATTGGAGTAGTTTATGTCATTGGCAGATTAAAAAGCCAATTTTCATCGTGAAGTGTTAGTATATTTTTCAAATTATTAACAGCAGATATTAAAATAACAGTTCAGGATTATGAACATAATTGAAACCATACTCAGAAAGGGTATATAAGTAAAGCCTATCAATTACACAGATTTTATAGAGCTTGCTTGCTTATAAATTACCGCTGGATATAACTGTTTTCAATTTCTTTTTGAGTGGAGAGACTTGTGCTCAAAAACAGGATACTGTAGGCGGAAAAAAGAAGGACGATTTTTGTGAAGTGGCTTATTTTCTTGAATTCATATTTTGAATTATATGAACTTTTTAAAAAGATTTTATTTATTTATTTTTAGAGCAAGGGTAAGGGAGGGAGAAAGAAAGGGAGACAAACATCAATGTGTGGTTGCCTCTTGTGCGCCCCCTACTGAGTACCAGGCCTGCAACCCAGGCATGTGCCCTGACTGGAAATCGAACCTGAAACCCTCTGGTTTGCAGGTGGGCGCTCAATCCACTGAGCCACACCAGCCAGGGCTATATGAACATTTTTAAGTAATTAAAATTGATCTGTTTGAAGACAAAATTGATTTTAATACATGAATAAAAGTTTATGTATCTCTAATATTGTAGTGAAATCAATGGTGCTAGTAAAGATTGTACATATATTTGTAATTTAAGTGATAACATCTCAGGGAACTTTATATAATATATGAGCATCATGATACAGAACACAGACATGAGGAATTGAGTTCATTTCTTTTATGAAAGTTTATCCTGCCAAACCTGTAAGCAATCAAGCTTCCCAGAATATCACACCTTTTCTAGTGAATTAGGAAAATATGACCTTTCTGTTTTTTACAGAAACCAGTACTGGTGTGTAGAAGAGGGAAAAGCACTAATACTGGTTGTTACAAGAGAGCTCCCTTATCAGTGAGGAATCCCTGTCTTTCAGTTGGCTCTAGTGAGTTTGCATTCTAAATTGTTTTATCATTTTTTTAAATATTGATTACTCCTTATTTTTTTTTGCCTGTGCAAGTTAATTCCTTATGTAAAGTTTTCAAAGGGAAATATTTGATCAACATCAGGAAACTGAGTTATTGTGTAGAACTTTGTGAAGAGTTTGAATCGCAATATTTTTATTGAATCATAGTGTCTCCCTCTGAAATATAAAGTACCTTTTTTCCCTAAAATATTACAAACATGGTTATTATGGATAGCTCAAGTGCTCCTGAATATGAGCAAGTTATAAATTATGCTTTAAGAAAAATAATATAAACATATACTTCAATACTGAAGATAAATTACTTATAGAAAACTACAAACATTTCTGTTTGTAACTTGTTCACCTTTCTTGTTTGCTGTGTCTTTACTTAAAATTATTGCAATTACCTGAAATAATAGGGTACCTGAGTCCATTATATATGAATGAAATGCAGCTACATCAAATGACTGAGAACTTTTAGTAATAAGCTGAAGATAGAGGGTGTAAAGTCTTGTAACTGGAGATGACAAAATGGTACATCTGAAGAGAGAGATGGCACCAAACCCTAACTATATTTAAAGTCTTGTATAGGACAGAGTTGACCTTGACTTCCTTCCTTCCTTCTTTCCTTTTCTATAAACATTGTGAAAGTCAGTTGAGCTTCCTGTTGTTTTACTTTTCTTTATGTAAAAAATTCAATTACAGTAAACATTACATTAGTTTCAGGTATATAGCATAGTTGACTCATATGACTTCTTATATGACTTCTTCAGGATTATTTTAAACCTTGTTTTGCCTAAATCTTGTTTTACCTATCTATGCTGTGGAGGTATAGAATGGCACTACAGCAGGGGTCAAACCGAACATATTTGTCATCCTATCTAACTTTTTTTTCACCTATGAATTTCCAGTTACCCTATGCTGGACCTCTTGGGGTCCTGCCTCATTTCTTCCTCTCCTACCTTTCATTCCAGCAACCAGATAAAGGCAGGCTAAGATGCAGCTTCCCTTGGCTATACTTGTTCCTCTCTAATTTTCTGCTCCAAGGCATCTGCAACACCACCATGAAATGCCGGCTGGGACTCACCCCTGCACTCACCCATGCATAGTCTGGAAATGTGAAGGAATTAACATCCCTTAAGAAGGGTGACTCTTATTACTGGAATTGGTGAAAGAATGCTCCCTGCTTCAGTTCCTTTGTTGGACTATTCTTAAGCACATTATACATGGTCCTCAGAGGACCTCATGATGCGGTCAGATCTCAACTTCAGAGTGTCTACTGAAGAACACAACTCGTTCTGATTGCTCCTGTCTGCAAGGCATGCTACCTCCCTCACTCGGGCTTCCTGGCGTTGCTTCCTAAGTAAAATCCATGCATGTCCGCTTGTGTTCGAGACACTGCTTCTCAGAGGGGTGAGCAAAAAAAAAAAAAAAAAGAGAGATGATTCACATCATTTATTGAATGATCCATTCTCTCAACACTGCTGTACAGCACTTTCTCGTACAGAAATCCCCATAATTTGTATAATTTGTTTTCCAACTGTATTATTATTTTGTGTCTATTTAGGGGCCAGTAGTTTACATCCTATACAATTGCCATGTTACAATATGTTGTAATTTGAAAGGAAATGCCTCCCTCTTCATTCTTTGTCAAAATTATCTTATCATTTTTGCAAATAACTCCAGGGAGTGTTTTAGACGGAATTTGTCAGGTACCGCAAGAAAACTCAAGGGATTTTGACTGGGATTACAGTGAATTTATAGATGAATATGAGGAGAAATGGCATTCAGTAATTGTGTGGTATCTCAACCAGAAACAAGGACTATATCTTGGATTTCTCATGTTCTTATCTATGACCTCAGGTTAATTTTATTCTTATATGCCCTATGGATTGCATACTAGTTGCTTACTTTATTTCTATGTTTTCTATTTTTGTGCATCTCGAAGATATTACTTTACTGAAGCATTTTATAATTGGTTATTGTTGATATTTAGAAGACTATTGATTGTTAAATACTTCCTTGGTACATCTAACTACTTCCTAGAGCCTTAGCTCTGACATTTCTTTAGTTCCTTCTCTTGGATACTCAAGGAAAACCATTGTATTATCTATAATTAATGATGAATTACATCTTCTCTTCTAATATTTGAATCGTATTTCTTTCTAATTTTATTGACTGACTAGATAGAATTGATAGAATAAAGGTGGATAATAATGGTGATATTGTCCCTTTTGATTTTTTTTCTGATATGAATATAATGATTCCATTTTTTAACCAGTGTTATATTATTTCTTTGGAGTTCCAATAGCTACTCTTTATCCTGTTGAATGTATATCTTGGCATTCCCAGCTCAATATGCTTTTTTCTAAATTTTATAAAATGCCTATTTCACAGATCTATTGAGAAGACCATATGTTACTGAATCTGCTGATGCTATGAAATTTACTGATACAATTGTTAAGATTGAATGATATTTGTATTCCTGAAATGACTCCACATGATCACAGCTATTATTTCTTTGATATTACTTTGCATATCTATTTTATTTTGGCTGTGGGTACCTGTTTCTTAAGTGGTAATAATAATGGTTTTGCCTATGAGGTTTGCCTATCTTATGTGAACATCTTGAATAACATAGGAAACTTTGCTGCGTGAAGGTTTATAAAAATGCCCTGTAAAATTATTTGTTTGGAATTCTACCTTGACGGTAGTTCTTTGTCCAGTGTTTTGAATGTATTGTATCCTGGTTTGTCTTTCTATTCCAATTATGCCTTCTCAATTTGTATTTGTTGAGAAAAACACATATATTTCATTTAAGCTTCCTAAAGTATTAGGAAAATACTATTGTAATAAATATTTCAGATAATGATATTTTAAAAATGCATGTATAATATGCTCCAAGTGTATTTTTTAAATTTCTTATAAGTAGAAACATGCACAACGTATCTTTGATCATAACGCAATAAAACTGCATATTCTTTTTAAAAGATGAGCATATATATGCATATGTCTATCATCTATCTATCTAAAACTTCTTAGCAATTTGAGGCATATATCCAGCTGACTTTTTGATTACACAGCAATTTAAAACAGAGATTGTAACAAAAATCGAGATTGTAAGAGCTCTATCCAAAATATGGAATTCGGTATTAAGATCTTTTTAAAATTAGCAATAAACGCAATTAGTAGAAAATACAAAGGACCAAAAGTAAGTGAGCTAAGTATTCAACTCAAGAAGCTAGGACAAAAAATAAACATAAAATAAAAGAAAGGAAATAAAGATAAAAGCAGGACTTAATGACTAAAAAACAGCAAAGTAAACTTGATAATAAAGCAAGATCTGGTTTCTTTAAAATGCCAATAAAATAGACAAATTACTGGCAGGACTAATCAAGAATAAAGACAGGAAACATAAATAATAATTTCAGCAACAAAAAGGAGACGTTAACAGGCACTAGTACACTGAAATGGAAGCCGAAGTGTATCAATGTGCCTTTGTTCCTTTCTCTAATGTAGGATTTTAGTATGATATTTAAAAAACTTTGTTGCATGTGTTTCATGAAGAATTCTTATTACACTTTTTCTATGCAGTGTATGGTTTATGCTTTTTGTCTGATTTCTAGGAAGCGAGAGGCTTTCTGGAATTGATTTAAGAATAACTACCAGTTTTATATTTAGCAACAGTAAGTGCCAATTTTTAGATAAAATGAGCTGTTTAATTCAACACTACTTAATGTAAATTTCATGGAGCACAGGTATTTATGTTGTTTTTTTCCATTAGTGATACTTACTCTACAGCTGTGCTAGTCAAGGTGCTCAGACCAGCAGCGTCGCCATGACCTGGGATTGATTACAAAAGCAGGGGTCCGAGCCTCAGTCCTGATAGTTCAGAATTGTCGCTCAGGAAGATTCCCAAATCTTCCATGCAATCCATAATGCACAGTAAAGTGAGAAGCACTGTTCTAAATAAATACATAGTTAGGTAAAATGTAACTGTAGAAGGCCTGGGAAAACAACTCTTTTCCAATGTGGACAGTAGAATCTGAGTACCATAGTTAATCTACAAATAAAATGTCGTTTACTCTCAAACTGAATGTATATTTACCTGTTTTATTGAAAAAATTTCAATATTTTAATTTATGATTTGAGTGTAAGTAAGTTGCAAAAAATAAATATGTGTGAAAATAAAATATGTCTAAAAGCCCATAGATGCAATTACAATATCAGGAAAATTACTTCATAGTGGGTAACCCTTACCATTGAGTTTTCAAAAGGAAAGGGGAAAAAGTCATTGAAGAACACGTATCTGTGGTTAAAGATCTCATCATCTGCTAAACATATGCTGAATAATGTCTGGAATTGCTTTTATGACATGATAAACTGCTATTATTATTAAAGCAACAATTTTATTTATTTTTAAAGCAGCTGATGAAAGCAAACCTAGAAAAGGAATGAGTTGTTAGAATTTCAAGTATGTTCAGACCTGCTACTTCTTTATCCATAAAGAGGGCAAAATGTAAATAGAAATTTGCAGATGAAATTAATGAAATAAAGGAAGTCTCTAGCACTAATTAAAATTAAAAAGGGTGAACAGATGGTCTTAACACAGCTGGAAGTGTTCTGGTGCAGTTCCGCCCATGTGTTTACTAAGGCAGTTCTGTTGCAAGAAAACACACCTGTTAACTTTTCTAAGCCCAAAACTGGTATTAAATATGATTTTTATTTACTGCTATTTTGGTTGTTAACTCATCCCTTAGACTTTCAGCTTTTGCTGTGCCCAGAGGTAATCAGCTTTGAGTGACCTAACAGTATACATATAAGTATGTGAGCCCATGGATCGGACCATATTAATTATGAAATTCAAATGGCAAGGTGGTGATCGTTTGCTACTTTTTAATTTTTTTTGGCTTGCACGGACAAAGTCACCCATAGAAAGGGATAAAAGAAAAAATAATAAATATCAATATACGTAGTCATTTAGTAGATTCTAAATGAAGTTTTAAAATGTTTAATATTTAAAAGGATTTTCTAAGTCTTACTCATTATTCAATGTTTTAGAATGTGTGTCATATAAAGCAGATGACTCATGTGACCAAATTAGCTACATTCAAATGCTAAATAACATATAACAATTATTATATGTTATTTAGAAAAAATTTCCTAATAGAAATAATAATAAATTGTCAAAAAAAGAAACTTCAAAGATTAAGGAATAATATAACTAATAGAAATAATAATAAATTGTCTAAAAAGAAACTTCAAAGATTAAGGAATAATATAACTATAGGACTATCCTTCAAGTATAACCATATTTAACATTTTTATAATTATTTTTTATATTTTTAAGATTTTATTTGTTTATTTTTAGAGAGAGGGGAAAAGAGGGAGAAGGAAAGGGAGAGAAATACCCACGCGTGATTGCCTGCCGCATGCCCCCTACTGGGGACCTGGCTCCAACCCAGGCATGTGCCCTGACTGGGAATTGAACCAGCGACCCTTTTGTTTGCAGGCTGGCACTCAATCCACTGAGCCACACTAGCTAGGTCTATAATTATTTTTCAGTATTTTTCTTTCTATACATTTTTCTTCTGTATATATTTATAATTCAGACTTTATATACTACATTATATTCCATTCACTAGTACTAATTTAAGCAACTAAATAATTATTAGGGCATTTTTATCGAAACTAACCTCAGACTCAAAAAAGAGTGATAAATAATTCTACATTGTACAGTACTTAGATTTAGTTTTTTTATTTAAAGGGGGAAAAACTGATACATATTAGCCTTTGTCCACATCTTACTGGTGCTCATGTCCTTTTTCTCATGTTAATAAGTTCAATTTCATTAACTATTGTTGAACACTTATTATGAAGCTGCTACAAAGATTTATACTGGGATACAAAAGAAGGGCCAGGAAAATCATTAGTTTTGCTTTCTGACATGTACATTGTGTTCATGTCCCAGAGCTGCCATAGCTAAGCAGCACGAACTGGGCTGCTTAAAACAACAGGAATTTATTCTCTCAAATTTCTAGAGACTGGAAGTCTGAAACCAAGGTGTCACAGGGCCGTGCTCCCTCTGCAGGTGTGGGGGCGAATCTGCCTCCATCACCACATGGTCATTTCCTGCCTCTTTTCCTCTTCTTATGAGGACACTAGTTAGATTGGTTTAGTGACCCCCCCTCCTAATTTTACTTGATTACAACTATGAAGACTATATTTCCAACATAAAATCACATTCGCGGGAACTGGTGGTTGGGACTTCAACATGTCTTTCTGGAATATATAATTCAACCCCTAACATACCTTTATAGTTGACAACGATTAGCTCAGTGTCAATAATATTGGTAATCATGTACTTCATTTAAGGGGACTTGACATTTTAAAGTCACTTAAAGCTTTTGCCTAACAATAATCCTTCATGTAGGTAGAGCTGATATACCTGCTTTACTGAGGATCAAATGGTAATATTATCTGCAAATAGCCAAGCTTTTTCCCTGAGCACCTAGAAGCCATGGGACCAATGACAAGGAACAAGGTGTAGTCTTCTGCCAACAGCTTGTGAGAAAATGAAGCATTAGTCAAATAAAATGCAAGACACTGAATCCTGCTAAAAACCATGTGAGTGAGGCCCGGCTGGTGTAGCTCAGTGGATTGAGCCCGGGCTGGGAAACAGAGGATCCCGGTTCGATTCCCAGTCGGGGCACATGCCTGGGTTGCGGGCCAGGTCCCCAGTGAGGACCATGTGAGAAGCAACCATACATTGCTCTTTCTCCCTCCCTTCTCCTCTCTCTGAAAATAAATAAAATCTTAAAACAAAAAAAAAAAGAAAAAACCATGTGAGTGAGCTCAGATGTGGAATTTTCCCTGACCACAGACTCTGAGAGCCCCGGAACCCAAGGATTCGGTTAATCTACACCGGTATTTCTGGCCTGCAAATAGATTACATAATACATGCTATTGCTGTAAACTCCCATGTGTTGGTGCCATTTGTTATGCAGCAGTAGATAACTCATACACTTCCCTACCCGCTTCTAATACCATCTACTTCTAGTGAAGTGAGTCCTCCTTGAACATCATTGATAGGTTCTGCAACTTGAAGTAAGATTATGTGCATTGAAACAAATTTTACCATAGACTAACTGATATAAATAAAGAGTTAAGTTCCTATGGCATCTCATTAACATTACAACAAAACAAAGGTGAATGAAATTCGAGGACCTGCCAAAGTCAACCAAAAGCTTTTTCTATAAAGATATTATTTCTCAGGTTTTTTCCCAGGCACACTCCATCTTCTTTCTAGTGTTCATGGAGCAGTTTGTGATGTATCCATGGAATCTAGGATAAAAGTATGAGAAAGACACAATTAGTAAGAAAAATTTGTATTAAGCTATACTAATCCTAGAAATTCAATCATATGTGTTAATAAAAGATATATCCCTTTGGCCTGGCAATGCAGAATACTCTAAGTAAAAAAATTTTTTTTTAAATTAAAAAATAAAAATGGTGGGGGGAGAGAGCACTGGCGATATGCTGATGTGTTTGAATGGTTCATATTTGTGTTTAAATCCTGTGGGAGAAACCGTATAATTATTAGGACATGAGATATCATTATAAATAATTAAAGGAAGATTTTTCATGGCATATGGAAATGCTTGGCTTGTTTAGTGGATGCATTCCCACTATAAACAGATAGTAATGTAGTTGAATAAGCTTTTACCAACGGGAATGGCCATACTGACTGCAGGTTCCCCAACTGGATCTTTCCAAGTTGGGACAGCCATTGATTATGGTTACTTTTGATTTGTGGTAGATAAACATTTTCAGTTTGAAGTTATATAGTGTTTGGGGGAGGGTGTTACTACAGTGCTTTTTGGTTCATCATTTAAACAAAATCAACGGATATAATCATGTTCCTGTGAATTATTGTCTCTCTTGGAAACAGCGATTTGTT
This sequence comes from Micronycteris hirsuta, assembly GCA_004026765.1. NCBI lineage: Eukaryota > Metazoa > Chordata > Mammalia > Chiroptera > Phyllostomidae > Micronycteris > Micronycteris hirsuta. The sequence continues at coordinate 21,552 of PVJI01001280.1, forward strand.
GATCATTTCTGTTGATAAGAGTTGTAGTCAAATCATGGGCTAAGCTCTTCATTTGTATCTTATAATTTATCTTGATATATCATTTCAGGATGAAAAAATTATGAATTCTTTATCTCATATTTGTGTTTTCAAGAGGAGTTTTTAAATTAAATTCCTAGTGCAATAGGGGAGAAATTATGTTCTTGCCATGATCTCAAAGACATCAATTTTTGTTATCACCTGATTTTAATTTAGTATATAATTTTCCAATGATTAATGACCAAATTTAAAGATAATCTCAGAAATAAAGATTGAGCACATCTTTTTCCTAATATCTGCTCTCTCTCTTTTCCCTGGTACATTCTGTTATACTTTTGAATCACTTACTAGGATTTATTTACACAAAATTCTGTGTCCTTGGTGTTTCACTTTAAAGGTGCAATCTTTCACCGATGTTCAATTCATCTTGATTTCCTAGTTGCATGATGAAAATCCATCCCTTAGAGATGTCATGTTCATGTAAATGAAAATGTTTGTATCCTTTTTTTTTATTTTAAAAGATTTTATTTTTAGAGAGAGGAGAAGGGAGGGAGACAGAGAGGGAGAGAAACAGCAATGCATGGTTGCTCCTCACATGGCCCTCACTGGGGACCTGGCCTGCAACCCAGGCATGTGCCCTGACTAGGAATCGAACTGGGACCGTTTGGTTCCCAGCCCGCGCTCAATCTGCTGAGCTACACCAGCCAGGGCTGTTTGTATCCTTTTATATAAAACATTTGCTCTCGTGGCACTTGTATGTAGATTTAAGGTACTGTAGACAATAAAACTAATTGTGTGTCCATGAAACCTAACACTAAACAAAGAAAATGACTGAGACTTCCAGTCAAGATGGCAGCTAGGTAAATGTGGTCCTTGCATCCTCCTACAACCACATCAGAAATACAACTTAACAACAGATCAGCCATCATGCAGAACCACCTGAAATCTAGATGAACAAAAGTCGTACAATTAAGGATGAAAAGAACAAGACACATCGAGGCTGGTAGGATGGGTGGAGATGCAGAACAGGCTGGTTCCACATCCACACGTGGAGGATAAAAATCAGGAGGGAGAGCTGAGCTGCAGAGGTTGCAGCCACACACCAGGTGTCCCAGCCCAGGATTCCAGTGCCAGGAAGAGAAGTCCCTATAACTTCTGGATATAAAAACTAGTGGGGTTTGTGCCTCGGGGAGACAGAGGCCTTCTAGAGTCCCAGGAGTTCCTCTTAAAGGGCCCACAAACAGACTTACTCAGATGCACTCCCTCTGAGTTTCAGCACTTGGGAGCAACTCAGAAGGTACCAGTGACATCTGAGGAAGAACTAAAGTGTCTGACATCAGGAATAGAGCTGCAGGGTCAGCTCTCCCAGACAGAAGTGCTAGCAGAAGCTATTGTTCTTTTTAGAGCTCTTTCCCCACAGAGCTGACAGGTGGGCACCATGTCTGAATCTCCATAGACATGGCTATTACTGTTCACCTGACCTGGTGGTTCTCCAAGAGCCCACCCTACCAACTTGAGGGCCTACCCAAACTGCTTTCAGTGGCTTTTCCATGCAAATGCCATGTCTAGGCTCATGCCTCAGCCTTCTCTAAAGTCTCTGAAACAAGCCACACCTGGCCTCTGTAGGCCCTGTACCCCTTGCTAAGTGGCTACAGGCCTGGCACTAGTGTCAGATATCCTTGGTTTGCAGCTTGACATCTCCTGGGCACCTCCAAGCCCAGCACAAGTAGCAGCCATCTTCAGATCTCTTTCTAGCTCATGCCAAGTGGCCCTGGGCAGAACACAATCAGGGCAAAGCTTTGTCTGCACCTCCTGGGAGGCTCCGGAGCCAGTGCACCCAGTGGACAGCTTCAGACCATGTCAAAAAAAAAAAAAAAAAAAAAACCCACCCATATACTCCACAAGTGATACACTCAGTGCGCACCAGAGCACTGCTGAAGTGAATCCTGTTCCATGGGGTAGGCACAGCTACTCTTCCATGGTGGTTGTACCCAGTCCTTGCAGGCGATCGGCCTGGGGGTAAATCCCTCCAATTGATGTGCCAACAGCAGCCAAGGCTCAACTACACCAGTAAGGTGTTCCCAGCCCACGTAGGGGGCGCACCTGGAGTGCTCAGCTTGGATTATCAGGGAGGCCATGCCACTGGATCCTACAGGACACGTACTACAATAGGGCACTCGACCAAGCCTGAGAGATGTAACAACTCTACCTAGTACATAGAAATAAACACAGGAAAACTGCCAAAATGAGAAGACAAAGAATCATGGCCCAAATGAAAGAACTGAACAAATCTCCAGAAAAAGAACTAAACACAATGGAGACAAACAATCTACCTGATGCAGAGCTCAAAACACCGGTTATAAGGATGCTCAATGAACTTAGGGGAAGAGTAAATGAACTTAGAGAGAACGTCAACAGCATAAAAAAAGACATGAAAACCATAAAAAGAACAAGTTGGAAATAAAGGGTACACTGACTGATATGAAGAATAATTTACAGGGAATCAATCAACAGTGGAGTAGATAAAGCTGGGAATCAAAACAGTGATTTAGAATAAAAAAGAAGCAAAAAGCACACAGTCAAAACAGAAAAAAAAATAAAAAATGAGGATAGAGCCAATGGGACAATGTCAAGTGTACCAATATTTGCATCATGAAGGTGCTGAAAGAGGAAGAAAGAGGGCAAGAAATTGAAAACCTATTTGAACAAATAATGAGAGAAAACTCACCTAACCTGGTGATGGAAATAGATATACAGGTCTAGGAAGCACAGAAAGTCCCAAACAAGATGAAGCCAAAGAGACCCAGAGCAAGGCACATCATAATTAAAATGTCAAAGGTTGAAGACAAAGAGAGAATGTTAAAAGCAGCAAGAGAAAAGCAGTTAGTTATTTACAAGGGAGCTCCCATAAGACTGTCGGCTAATTTCTCAACAGAAACTTTGCAGAACAGAAGGGATTGGCAAGAAAAAATCAAAGTGGTGAAAAGCAAGGGCCTACAACCAAGATGAATCTAGCCAGCAAAGCTATCATTTAGAACTGAAGAATATTTAATAGCTTCCCAGACAAGAACAAGCTAACGGAGTTCATCACTGCCAACCCAATATTACAAGAAATGTTAAAAGGTCTTCTAGAAATAGAACGAGGTGGAGGAGAAGAAGAAAAAGATTTTTAAAAATGTGAACAATACAATAACAATATACATATCTATCAACAATTAAATCTAAAAAAGTAAAAAATGGAAAAAAACAAACAAAACAAGCAGAACAGAAACAGTCTCCATCAATACAGAGAATATTTTGTTGTTTGCCAGATGGGGAGGGTGTTGGGGAGGTTGTGGAAAAAGGTGAAGGGATGAATAAGTACAAATGGTGGTAACAGTAATCATGGAGATGTAAAGTACAGGGTAGGGAATGTAGTCAGTAATATTCTAATAACTATGCATGGTGTCAGATGGGCAGGAAATTTATCAGGCTGATCACTCAATAAGTTATATAACGTCTAATCGCTGGGGTGTACACCTGAAACTAATATAACATTGCATGTCAATTGCAATTAAAAAATTAAAATTGTGTTTTTAAAAAATGAGCCTTGTTTATTTAAAGGCAAAATTTGTTCAGTAATTATATAACGTACAGAGGTCAATGCTGAGTCTTAAAACTGTGCTGTTTCACATTTTTTTCTGAATAAACTTAATCTAGTTATTTTTAATTGACTCTAAAGTATGAGCTTACCCTGAAGAGTAGAATCAGAATTTGAAATTTTCATAAATTCTTGAGAAATAATCTAATAATATGCAGTGATTTCATGTGTTACTAACATTCTTGTGCCATAGATTTTTTTTTAGACTTTTAAGTGTCAAAAAGACAATAGATAATTTGTGATATGATGCTCCTAGTGAATTTGGAGTTTAGTTTTGTGAGGCATTAAACAGATTTATCAAAGGCCAAGGTGATAAGCCAGCCACTTATTATGGAACTTCCTTTAACTCAGAGATTACATGCTTCTATAAGCAGAACAGGAGGGGAAAAGATCATCAAAGAAATGCAGGAATGCTGTTCAGACTCTTTCTAGCCTGCTGTGTCTGGTCGTGGAGCTTGAATGAACGGGAATGGAAAAATTTCACTCCGCAGAAATTAAAATATAGGCAGCATATTCCTCAGAGGGCTTCCCTGCCTGGTAAGGTTCGGTCACTTGATCTCGATGTCATTTTACCTCAATCTCAGGCTTGTGAGTTAGCAAAGATCACACTAACTATTTCTTTTTAAATTCAGACACTAGTAAAATACAAAACATTAAAAAAATCAGTGTTTTCCCATGGTGAAATACTTTCAAAAAAGAAAACAGTACTCCCTTTCATCTGTTCGGATCATCAAGCGAAGCAGCAAATGTTTGGGAAATAGAAAACATAACTGAATTTAAAAATCAGCCTGGGAAGGGATTAACCAAAAAACATATATGCATAACACAGACAACAGGGCTGTGCTAGGCAGGGAGAGAAGGGATGGGGTAGACGGAGGCGGGCAGGGGGCGGGCACAGGAGTAGACAGAGGCTATGCTTGGGGCGGTGGGTCTTTCTGTTGAGTTGTACACTTGAAACCAGTATGGTTTTACAAACCAATTTCACCTCAATAAATTCAATGATATAAAAATGAATAAAATAAAATAAGCCATTCACAAAAAGTGAGAAAATCAGCATGTATTCATGAGAACTCTTTCATTTTGTCCCACCGAAGATTTAATGGATTAAATAGTTTATTTATTTAATAGTTAGATATTAAATATCTAACTTCTGCCCTGTTTATAGTTAGATATTCCAGGCTAGTAGAACTTCATAAGAGATCATTAGATCCACTTTGAAGCAAAATCAACGTCTTTCCTGTGTGTGTGTATGTGCATACAGTCGGCAGAAGTAATGCCTGCTTCAGTGTGGTTGGTGGGGTAACAATATGGGTGTAATAATTCATAGTTTTAATGTGAATATTTCACCTAAAATGTTATATGGCGTGCTTAGTGTGATATTGTAATGGTACAGAGTTGCATGCTTATGATTGTGTAATAAAAAGGGGCATTAGTTGTGCTGAACCACATATATATGTGTGTGTGTGTGTGTGCGCGTGTGTGCGTGTGTATATATATATATATATATTTCTCCATATGCATTTTTCCTAACAAAGAAATGTTCATTTATAGGAGCTATTTATTTTTCTTCCTGGCGGCTCTCTTTCAGCCCCCTGATTCCTGCATGGAGTACCGTGACATACTGATGTCTGTGCATGCGTGTCAGACCTTTTGGAGGTATTTCCCCGTTCCTACCAGACTGTTTGAAATAGCTCTTTGTCAGTTTCAGTTCACACCCATAAAATTGGCTTTGAGTTTCCACCTTGTTTGAAACTCCCAGGCCAATAACCTCCCTAACCCAAACCAGATGCGGAAAAGTTCACCCAAACAATTTTGAAACGTGTTGACCTTGTCCGCATATTACAGAGTAGAAGTTTATAAAGCCTAATCTAAAATCCTATTTTCCTTTCCTCAGGGTATGTCAAAGAAAATTCCTGAACCCTCCTTCTAAGGTCACTTGCATGCAGATCTGCTAATCTGTAACATTCTCTCTCTCTCTCTCTCTCTCTCTAATTTGCTTTAGTTCCTTGGGAGCTGTCTGGTGGCCTCTCTCCTCCCAACTTTTTGAGGATAGCCAGTTGGAATGCCCACCCTCTGCTTCCCTTCTTGTGGTAGCTTAGCAAAGTCACTGCTTTTCCTGTATTTTCTCCACACAGTATGCTTCATCTTCCCATTCTCTTACAGTAAGGAGACAACCCCCCACACACACCAAGAGCAGAATTCAGTCTCTTCCACCTGTAGGGGCTTTGGTTGGATGCTCTTCATTAATGTACTTACTCACTGTGAGGGACCCCCAAATGGACTTGGTCTCTGGAATTATCTCTTCTTTTAGACTAGCATTGAGGAGAGAAAGGTCTTGCTTGCAAAATGAAATTGGAGCTTATATGTTGATGTTTTATTTAGATAACACTTTTAGGCTTGCTTTATGCATGATGGAATATTGGAGACAGTCAGGGGAAACATTCTAAAGGATAAACCTTTACTGATCCAGTAACATTGAAAAGGGAAGGTGAACATGTTACCTACAGGCATGTGATTTAGTTTTGTAGAGCACTAGTTGATCAGTAAAATCATGGAAATGTGGCCTTGAAAATAATAGCAATAATATTTTTCACGAAATTATACTGCTTTCACAATATGAAGATGAAAAACTTTCAAATATGGACTTCAAGAGAGTATTAACTCACCATCAACTACAGAATATCACTTTTCCCCCTCTTTCTCTGTAATTCTTCTTCCATAGGTCTTATAACACACTCACCCCCGATTCTAGCCACACCATCCACCCCGTTCTCTCTCTCTCTCTCTCTCTCTCTCTCTCACACACACACACACACACAGTTGCCTAAGTCTAAACTTCATCTTCTTCTTCCTGGACCTCTAAATAATCTCTTGTAATCTCTTACGTGGGCCCCTAGCGTCCTGTCTGGACCATTCCCCATAGTATACGTTTCGTAGATCAGCCAGAGTGGTCTTCTTTAGAGGTATCAGCCACCTTTTTTTAAAGGATCAGATAAAGAATGTTTTAAGCCTGAAATACGTTTTCTGTCACATCTTCTCCATATTGTCTCTGCCGCATCTGCCCACCGTGAGTGCTGTAGCACGAAACCCGGCACGGGCCATAAATGCGGCAATGTCCAGGCCTGTGTTCCGCTAAACGTTACTCACACAGTGGAGGGCAGCCTATCAGGCTCACAGGTACCCTAAAGTATCCTGATGAAGTATCCGAGCCTGCCACTCACCTTTATGAGGCCTTACTTGGCGTCCTGTCATAGAGTAAAATCAGCACTCCCCCCTCTGGCTTACAAAGCTTCACCTCTTTGGACAGTCCCTAACCAGGTACCCCTCCTCCCTGCACTCCTACCTGTTAGGTTCTAACCACCCTGGCCCTCCTGTTGTAACTTGCAGTACCGGGCTCTCTCCCTCCTCTGGAAACCCTCTGCACTCCCATCCGCACTTGGCAGGTGAGTTTGGGTTTTGTTTTTAATCAGTTAGGTTTTAGTTCAAGTTCATTTCTGCAGAGAGTCTTCACTGATCGTCCTGTGAAAAATATTGCTTCCCCTCTCTCTGCACCAATCTCTATGTATCCCTTAAAGATTTTTCTTCAGTCTTTCATTATTTCAAATTATCTTATTTTGTGCACTTATTTATTGTTATACCACAATAACATAAGCCCAGAAGGGATGGGTTATGCTTTTCTGGATCATCAATATCCAGAGATGTTCCTGAATCATAATTCAATACTGTATAATTAGTGTTTGTTGAATGAATGAATGAGTATAGTTTGTTTAGCATTAATACAGATTATAAGTATAAAGTATTAATAGAGGAAAAAGAATAATTCTCCAGAGGCATGATTGAGCCAAAATATGGAAATGATGTAGAATTGCTTATGTCTTACTTGCTGTATTAAACATTAGCAGAAGTAGAGGGTTTAATTGTCTTAGAGCTTTCTGCCAACTTCGCTGCGCTGTGCTGCTTAATATACACCCAGGGAAAAATCTGTGAGTCGTGTTCTACAAGGACATTAAGTCTCTGAATGAGTCCTGGAAAGAGCCACTGGAGCTGGGGAATGTCATTGCAGCGCATTCTCAGATGAGCAGTGGGCAAAAATCTGTGTTGGTTCAGCCTACAGAAGATTCGTGGTGCCGTGGACTTGATATTGGCATAGAGCTTTATAAACTGTCATGAGTTCAAATATCAAAACACCATGCATTGATCAAAATGTGCACCAATGCATTAGTCATCAGAGAAACGTCAATGAAATGCACGGTGACTGCATCGCTGTACACTCGTTAGAATGGCGAAAATGAGAACAATGATACTGAGAGTTGACAAGGATGAGACACAACAGGTCTTCTCAATCTATAGCAAAGAATTAACTGCAACAACCATTTTGGAAAACTGTTGGACGGGATCTACCACAAATGAATACAGGCGTATCTTAGGGCTCAAGGATTTCATTCGTTGATTTATACCCACCCACAGAGTGTACATTTGTGTACAGACGTGTGCATGACAGTTCACTGCGGCACTATTCAAATGAGCCCAAACTGGGACAATGCAAAATTAATTGGGCTGTATTCATTTAATGGATACTGTATGCCAATGAGAATAAACAATTGCTAGTGCAAAAAATAAAAATTAAAAACACCTGATACATCTCATAACATAATGGTGACCGTAGAAAGCACACTAAAGAACTCGTTCAGTATAAGCTCATTCAATAAAGTGAAAGGCGCATCTCTACATAAGCCAGGGGCTTGGTGATTGGGGGGAAAAGCTTTTCTGACACTAGAAATGTTCTATCTCTTTCTCTGAATGCTGTTCACTTACCTGTGCGTGGCTGTGATTGTTTTTCTGTATGTAAGATATGCATCAGTAACACATTTCCTCAAACAATCATAATCTGGTTCATGGTTTTCCTTGCAATCTCTAAGACAGAGCTCACATTTCTGTCTTCACTTTTCCTCCCCAATCTCCCACCCATACCACGTGTTCCTTACTGCAGGTGACGGCAGTCTTAGGATGAACCAGACAGGTGGGTATGTTAGGGAATGCTCCAGCTGCCATATAAATAGACCTGGGTAGAAAAATAATAGCAGTCTGATCATAAATCACACCAAACTCTCACTTGCTTTTCCACTTTCCACATAAAATTTCAAAACTATGCAAATGTCCCTGATGCCATCCATGTCTTGTGTATTTGATCCTGAATAGATTTATGCAAATTCCTGAGCTTTCGCAGCAGAGATGCTATTGTCCTCACGCAGAGGCTTCGCCTTGCTATGTTGCTATTTATTGTAACTCACTGGCCTGGACCACATGAGATCCCATTTAACACAACATTTAATGGTTCCTCTGGTTGGCATGCGCTTCAGAAAGCTCCCCAAGTATCCAAGGTTTTCATTAGTTTTAAGAGCACACTGAGTTAATTATACAGTGCAGTAGGTTTTCAGGTTGAACAATCAACAAGAGAAAGGAGTAAACACGGAGACGCCGGAAAGGAAGCCAGACCGTTTCTTATTCTGGCAGCCGTCAAATGTTACCCTCAGAACTTGAAAGTGTTTCACTGCGACCTTTCTCTAGGCAAAAAGTAGATGACCTGGGAGTGACTTACTACATCCAGGTGGCCTGTACAAGACATAAAACAGGACCTCACCCCTCGCTGGAATGTGTAATTTGTGGTAAAACTCGAGAGAACCATTACAATCTGTTGACAACATTCCTTCTTGAAAGGTCAGGGCAGAATGAAAGGTAACGGGGCAGACCCAGGTTGGACTCTGCTGTCCCTCTGCAGCCCACAGGGCTACATCGTGGGGGAGCGTGAGATGCAGTGAGGAAGACAGTTTGCTGAAGATCACAATGATGTTTGTTCTCGGCGTGGCATTTTACTGGGAGAAAAGGAAGAGGTCTGTTTCCTCTGTAATCAGTTTCAGAGTTAGGACCCGTCAAAGAGTAAATGAGCTTTCATGACTATTTCTGGATCCAAATTCTATGCCCAAAAGGAATGTTGCAGCCATAATATATCGTGAAACTCTTCAAAGTGTTTGTGGTATTGGCCGGTCATGGCTAACATCAGCCATGGCGTAAATAGGGAGAGTCTGGAGGGAGACTGCTGAGGCCTTCGTCCTGGGCAGAGTACCACGTTTCCGGATGCGAAACTGTTGTCATGGAGCTTTTTTTTTTTTTTTACTGCTGGAAGTAAACTCAGTGCCCCTTTATCATTTATGAACTCAGCATAGTATTTAGTTTCTATTTTCATGACTTACAAGCTATGCATCTATTTTCAGAATATTAATTTACTGCCTTTACCCATGAAGCATTACCTTTTTTCAGTCATGGGTATATGGTATATGTTTTAAGAATAGAGCATAGCTGTAGATACAGATTTGGGGTATTGATTAGAGATGTATAAATGGGTATGAATATGGATTATAGATATGAATATAGATTCCGTATGAATGTAAGATATTTATTATACATAAAAGAGGCCTGGGCATACAGGGAAGAAAAGCACATAAGGCATTCTGATACTTTTCAATATGTGTGCCTCTTCTTTACAATCCTGAAGATCAATCCTAAAAATGTTAAGTATTTGAGGAAAACTGGACTCTACATGTATGTAATAAGGAAAGTGACAAGGAGCGTGAAGTCCTTGAATGCAAAGATTCCACATTTGTCATCTCTGTGTCTCGAGTACCTTTCACTCAGAGATGATAAATGATTGGTGAATGGATAGATGAACAAAGGAATAAGTGAGGAATAAGTAAAGTATTTTGTTCAGTCTAACTAAAGCAAAAAATAAATCAGTCTTCCAATGTTTCCTTACTATAGACAGACACTGCACATCCAGCTTCCGATTCTGAGGAAGAAAGCTGAACGCTGCATCGCCCTCATTTTATATTTTCTCTAAGCAAAGCCCAGGCCCCCCTGGGAGTCTCCGCCGGGTGGGAGGCCCGCTCGCTGCCCCCGCACGGGGGCGGTTTCCGTTGTGCGGTTGCAGGATAGGCCTTTGCAGCAGGGAGTTCTGCAGCAGGACGTCCTCTCCACAACTGCAGCTCATTGAGACCACCACCACCGCCGCCACCACCACATGAAAACAAACATCGCAGATGAATGTAAGAACGATGATTTTGTTTATCTCAAGTGAAAAAGACAAGCAATGAGACCCCAGGGAGCCCTGAAATGAGCAGCTTCTCGAGCTAATTGACACATGATTAAAAAGATTGTTGTGCATTATTGCCAGCAGTCCCTGGGTTTTGTCATTGGGTTCCCAGCATTGGTGCAACCGAACCAGTTATTAGGGCTTTAGCAGGCAGCAGAATAGCTTTTAGGATATGTTTTTTCTTTTTTTTGGTAAAACAATAACTTATGAAGGGTATAAGTAGAGTTTCTGAAACAAATTCAATAAATATCTTTCATTAAATTGCTCTCTTTGGTATCATTTATCACAAACTGAGACTTATCACATAAATTCTGTCTTTTTATGTAGCTGCGCTTTTCAATATAACTCTTGTACAACGAAAGCCCCATATGCAATTTTTAAACTTTCTCGTGGCCACATTATAACGTAAAAAGAAACAGGGAAAATTACATTTAATAATATGTTCCTTTAACCCAATACAGCTACAATTGTATCTCTTAAACATGTACTCCATATAAAAATGTGAATCAGATATTTTGCGTTTTTTTTTCCTGTATGGATTCTTTGAAATTCAGTGTGCCTTTATACTCATGGAACGTCTCAAGTCTGTCTAGCCATTTCCTGCCTCCTGGCTCGCGGTCACTACATTGGACCGGGCCGAGTCCAGTGTTTCTTCAGAGTGACTCCTGAGAGAGGTAGATTAGGCTGCCGCTCCCCAGCTGTGCCTCTCAGAAATCTCAGGGCTCTACCTTCTTACCCATCGTCTCTTTGCTCGTGGAGGAAAAGTTGCTTTCTGCACTAAAGTTTCGGTGAACCAGAATTCCTAATACCTAAAAGAATGGTCTGATCACAAAGAAGACATCGTGGTTTTCCTGGAAACCATTTATCGGTATATTATTTATTTAATTATATTTTGAGCATGCCCGAAATTATTCTTCAGCGCTATGTTGCAGCTTTTATATACGGTCTGTGGGAATGTGTTACAGATTCAAAAATCCTCACTGAAGGAAAGACAGAACCACCGAGCACAAGAGGGTCTTGAGAAAGTGTTACTGCGCAGTAGAGAAGTCTCTTTTGTATTGATGGGAACCCTCTGTCCACTGAAAGCATTGGAGTTTTCCCACTTGTAAGATTCTTTTACCATTCATGAGTATGTCGCACATCATTTTTCTAAGTAGTATCCTCGAGTTATTCTGTAAGAAGTATACAACTTAGTTACTTGCTGGTAGACGATGTTTTCGTTCAATTTTTTATCTCCAACTTCTATGTACCATAGTCATTTTTCACTGTATCATCGAAAGGCCTGGTGTGATTTATAACAATCAAGAAATTAGGGTTGGGGCCAAGGGAGAATCCTCGGGGCGCTAAAGGTAAGGACATGCCTACTTGTCCTTAGCATGCGGAACTACTAGTGTGTTTAAGAACTGTGAACCACAAATATGTCAGATAAAGAAGGGCTTTCTCGGCCTGATTTCCTGATTCTTCTGTCTTTCTTTCTCCACTCTCCATTCTCCACTAGCCCTTTGCTTATTTTCCCTCGTAAGCGAGCCCTGCAGATGTGGAGCAACCGCCGTAGGACGATAGATGCATGAACCAAATGTGCAGTCCGTTGGGTGTGTCTGGGCATGAAATATTGAAGAAATTTGATCTGTCACCCCATCCCACATGAACTTTGTATAGAAAAAAATCTTCTGAGAGGGAGAGTGACTTAGTTGTCTTTGAAGAGTTGGTTGGAACTGGTGGGAAGATTTGGAGGCTATCTTGTCGTACCATTACACCGTACTAATCAGATACAGTTTTGCCAAGGAGGACCCGTGCAGAGCCAGGAAACAAAGAGAAAAAGCGGCAGCAGTGCATCAGTGGTGATGGGTCAAAGTAGAAAATCGGTTACGTGGCACTGGCCGTCAGAGATGGAGAGAAGGGACCGGTTGATGAGGGGACACGTCCGTTATCCTTAGAACTGATGAAATAATGAGGAATGTTTTTCTTGGCTCTTCTTCCTAGTCGAGTTTGACAGTCAAAATCCCTTTCCTCATGTCTGGAATAATAAGACATCAACGCCCACATCGTTGAATGGCTCCTAGCCAACAATGAAAATTTAGCTAGTTTAAGTGTTTGTTGTTCATTCATGACTGCTGTGCCTTGGCTTTGACAGAAATGGAGGATAAGAATTCTGCAGTTTTAGGCCCCAAGAAAAGACAAGTTAGAAAATGACAATGTTCCCCCCCTCTTTTCTTTAAAATTAAATTTACTTGGATGACATTAGTTAATGAAATTGTATTGGTTTCAAGTGTACAATTCTGTGATATATTATCCATATATTGCATTGTGTGGCCACCACCCAAAGTCAAATCTCCTCAGCCCCCCTTTACCCGTTACTACCCTGCCCACCCTTCCCGATGGTAATTACCATACTGTTGTCTGTGTCTATGAGCTTTTGTTTATTTTTCCTCTTTGTTCTTTTTTTACTTTGGGGTTTATATCCCACCTAGGAGTGAAATCATATGGTTCTTGACATTTTCTGCCTGACTTGTTTTGCTTAGCATGATACTCTCACCTGTGTTGTTGCAAGTAGGAAAATGTCGTTTTAATAGGAAACAAAAAGTCTCCTAGAGGCAGGAATCCTACCAAAAAAATCCACAAACTATATTAAACATGAATGAACCCTAAAGAGCTCCTCGACACTCAAGTTAGGAATCAGTGAGATCACTTTGAACTTGCTTTACTTGGTAATTAAAACATGTTCGCAGGATCTCGCAAGTCGGGACAAAGACAGAGTGATTGTTTCTCAATGGAGTTAGCAAATCATTTCGACAAAAACGGCAGCAGCCCTAGACTTGGCAGAGCCTGAGCGCTGCGAGTGGCGAATTGATTTCTTCTTCCATTTATACGAATGAATAGCTTTGAACAGTCATCCATACTTTTGAGGGACTGAAATTTCACTCCCTGCTCCATTATTGGGCCACTTAGTATTCAGAAGCATTTCCTCTGGGGGTCAGATTTTTCACTACTTTTTACCAGAACAAAATTTAGGCTTCTGTGTTTTTAATAACTTACTTGAATAGTTTCAAAGATAGATGCTGTCTATTTAAAATCAACAACTTGTGCATGGCGATATGGTAAAACTAAAAATAATGAGCCAATTATTGTATCCCAAAATGGGCACTTGACAGTTATTTCTGGTATAATTAACATTTTCAAAAACAACCAATTGCTTGATTATTGACATTACATATGGTTCCTTTACTCTTCCCCTATAAAAAACAAATAATAACAAAACTTGCAAAGAGAAACCATGCAAATTAGTAATCAGTAATTGCTGATAATGTGTTACAAGCCATGTGAATTCTTTCAAAGATTACAACAGATGATGAATAAAATAAAACATTAAATTACATTAGGCCAAACTTCAAATTATATTTCTCCTAATGTATTTAATGGGTAGACATTACATTTTATATGTCTTTTTAAGATTAACATATAGTATGTTTGTTCTTATGTCAATGGGGGAGAACAATTTATGTTTTCATTAAACTACTTACTGTTGTGTATTTTCTACTCTAAAGTAAAAAGTGAGGGACTGATTATGATAATTCAAAGAAAAACGTTGATACTGTATTTTGTGCATAACATGATTTCTGCACTCAGGACCCCAAAGCCTCTGTTAGGTGGGGGCCATGTGTGCACAGCAAGTGACGTGGGGTGGCCGGGTTTGTCGTGAAATGATTCACCTGACAAGCTAGAAGTGTGTCTACTTTGCCCTTCTGGTTCCAAGTTGAATGTTTGGTCTCCTTTTTAAAATAAAATAATCATCACTATTATCCCCAGAGCGGCCTTGCCACATTCCTGGGAACCCTGCTGTCTGACAGTCCGTGTGAGTGGCTGGCTGGAACTCCTTGGTGCAGTTCTGGGCTGTGTGCCTGGTGGACCGCAGCCATTTCTCTGTCCACTGGGCATTGCCGTCCCCTTGTTGGCTGATTATTTGTGGAAAGTAGGTAATCATTTACTGAAAGTTAAATGACTTGCTTCAGGGTCTTACTTCTTTTGCCTCAGCCTGTACCTGCTCTGCAACTGCAGCATCACCTGCAAATGGATATCCCTGCATCCCTAGGTGGAATTAAATGGAAAGCGGGGGCCAAGCTCCTTGTGCTCTTTGCTCCAAGTCTGCATTTGGATTAAGAAGAGTTCACCATCTCTGGATGTCAAAGGAGACACATACCATATTAGCGAGGGCTCTTGGGGACCGAGGCAGTCACATGCAGATGAGTACAACCAGACCCTTAGGAGATTAATGGCTCCCTTGAAACTAGACATACATGTGAGGAATTTCAAAATAGCTATATAGCAAAACTTTTAATCTGTGGGAAAATTTTGCAGCAATTTGTAATCTCCTAAATATGTGCAACAGCAACATTAACAGCATTAAACTGTGAGTCACAGGATGGCTAATGTCCCCTTACCATACACATCCGTCTATTTTTAGTGCACTACAATATAATTTTCACTTCCAGATAATGCGCACCATGACTTTTTCATGATAGTGATGAATAGAATATTGATTAGAAAACTGTCTAAATAGCACGTAATTGGTAGGGGTGAGAGAGGTATGGCATTTTCATCTTCATTTTTACATAATAACTGCAGATTTCTCAGCTGCAGTAATACATATCAAGCATAATCAAGGTAATGTAATATACAAATTGTTTTTTAAAACTGAAATGTGTGATGCTTAATGTAAATATAGCCATACGCTATAATTTGGCACGACAAAGAATTTGATACATTTACTAGTTGAAGAAAAAAGTATTTGGGTAGGGAGAGAGAGAATACTGATTAGTGTTTATGGCAAGCTGTTTAAATTTTCTTTAAACTAATTTCTTGGGTGGGAGATACGTGCACTTATGCATCATGGTGTTCACAAAAATGTACCCTTAAGGTTCTTGCTTACTCTGGTACATGTTAAAGTGACTTAGTAGTAAGGGAAGTGTCCGTGTCTGTTAGCCAGACCATGAGAGGCACAGCATTTGCCACTGAGGTTTGCACAGCTTTCTGGGAAAGCGAAGATGAAAGGAGTTGGACATGAGCGAGATGTGCCCTTGTCCAGTCCCCAAGATGCCATGATAGGCGTTCTTTACGAACCTGACTTGGACTCTTCCCTGCAGCTATAGCTCTTTCTTTCTTTCTGCTGTTACTTCAAATGTGTGCTTCTGAGTGTCCTGCTTATGTTGCTATTGTCACCGCACTGGGATTGTCATCACGCTGTGTCATCGCACTAGGATTGGCTCCCAGGAGTTGAACAAACCACTATTTGTAGATAACTAGGATCCTGGTCAAGGTGGGTTTCTTTCAATCCAGAACACCAGTGTGGTCTCTCATAGATTTTGGTGGCCTGAGAGGGCCTTTAAAATATAAGGCCTTTTTATTCTTTTAAGTAAGCCTTTGATGAAAGTGCATGAAATTTTTCCTACATCCTTGTCATGTTTTCTAATCTTCTAAAATACATAAGCATAGCTCCTATTCTCAGAAATACTTAGACTGAGTAACCACAGCAGCACCATGCTCCTTTTTAGAAAATACTTGAAAAACTTGATAAAAGTAGTGAAAAGAAGATAAGCTGAAGTTGAGCACCCCCTTTCTATTTCTAGAAAATGCAATTTAAATAAACATAACTTAAATTTGTTTACCTGTTTTCACTAAGACTTGCGAGATTTGGGAAGGTGCTTGTTTTAAAAAAGGCAAAAGTGAATAGCATTTTCTAGAAAAGCATTTCTTTTCAAAAATTAGTGAAGGCATTACTACTGGAAAAATTAAATTCATGAATATGTTATTTTAAAACGTGCTTCTATTTTGTGAAAATGTTCATCTGTAGGACTTATACACTCTCTAAAAGACAGCTCTGACAAAGCATTATACTTATTTTTCGATGTCTTTCCAGGGCATTTGATGATGTTAATAGTTTGAAAGCATTCTCTGATATTAGCTTTTCCTTCATCCTCAAACAGAAATACATTTTTAAAATACTTAACATAATACAACCTGTGTTCTTGAAGCAACCAAAACTGTGCCCATTAACAATGAAGTCTTCCCCTATCCTTGGAAAAAAGAGGTCAACAGTGCGTAGGCAGTTGTCTCGCTCTACTTGCTACCTCCTGTGATATTGGTGCACTTCCTCTTTTTGTCCTTTGCAGATATCAACGCCTTGCAGTCTAAGGTAAGGAACGTGCTAATGACTCACGCAGTATGGCTCAGAGCCTGCCAACAGTAGTACTCCAATAAATATTTGTGACTAATGGAATGTTTGAGGAATATATGGATCATCATCATCATCAGTATCTTTATCATCATCATCACCCTCATCTGGTTTCTCAAACTGCCATTATCAAGCTGAATACTCTTGGTTCACAGTAGACAGAAGGTATTTTCAGAATAGGAGCATCTGGTCTGGCTCTGAACACTGATCATCCAAGTTTTCTGTAAACATAGTGGCCAGAAAAGAGTGATTTGTCTCATTCATTACTTGACAGGTTTTTGGTTTTTTTTTTTACCATATGTTGTTTTCCCATAGTTTGTAAGTCTTTTGAGACTAGAGCTTCTCAGGATTAACCAAAGAACATTCATGCATAACCCGTGGACACAGACATCAATATGGGAATTGACTTGGGGAAGGGAGAGGGTGGAGTTGGGTGGAGTTGGAAGAAGGGAGAAAAAGTGGGAACAACTGTAATAGCATAAACAATAAAAATGAAAATAAAAAATAAAATCCAAACACCAATCATACCATATATTTACTTAGAAATAACTTTAAAACAGCCAGAGAGGTTGTCAGCATTTTTTTGTCCTGCATGCAGTTGTGGTTAACTTCACCAGCCTCAACCCTTCTCGCACACAGTGGTTCTCAAGGGCAAAGGAGTGGGTGGGGGTAGAAGGGGGAAAGGGCTGTGTAAAGCGTCCCTCCTGAGGGGGCTTTCCAAAGGTCAGGGTCTGAACTGGACACTCTGAAAGAAAGAAAAGCAAATTTGGACTCATGGTTATTATTTCTCTTTATAAAAGGACTCTGCTTCTTTCTCCCCGTCCTCCGCTTCACGATCCCTGCTGCAGGAATTTTCTAGTTCATGTGAAATGCGCTTTTGTTGCTAGTGTCTCCTCTAAAAGAACTCATCATGATTTTAGGTTCTGCAATTGTATTGTGTATATATTTACAATTACGTGTGTGTGTGTGTGTGTGTATTTGGTGGTTGGCAACTGACATACAATGACACATTCTGTTCATATGTCCAGTTGGTCAGAGCTGAACTGGGACAAGGGGAAACTGGTATGGAAATTCCCTGTAGGTAACGAGGAGTGGGAAAGAGACAGTGCACCTCGTCTTTCCCGTTAGTTGAAACGTACCCACCTGCATGGGGAAAATTATTAGAGGCTCCAGCAATGGACAACTTTATATTTTCCCCCTAGTCAACAGATAAATGAAAAACTAATGAGGGATGAGTTTTCTCTCCCTGTAAGCACAACATACGTGGCTTCCTTAATATGCCCTGGAGAATTATACTTGAAATATGTAAAAGGGAAAGCTGGTGTTTTTGTATCTTAAAGTTCCTAAGAAAGCATCTTAGTCCCTTTTTATGTATCGATTCTTCCAATGTACACAGAGTATCTGCTGTAGGGCCAGGCACTGCAGGACTGAAGTGCTAGGGAAATTCCTGACCGCATGGCGTTCATAATCTAATGGGGGCATGGGGAGTGAAGTCAGACAGTAAACAAAGTTAATAAGCAGTTTGGTAAGTGGTGAGAAGTACTGTGAAGAAAACGAAAATGAGGAGGATGACAGAGAATGGTGGGAGAGGGATTTGCCGTTAGGGGCTAGCAATAGGGAAAACCTCACTGCATTTAAAGTAAAATCAAAAGGAGAGGAGAGGAATTATGTTTCTCTCTCTTTGGGACTTTTATTATCCCCTTCAAATTACAAATGACCCAAGTTATTGGACAGCTATGTCAATAAGCAATAAGACAGTTGGAAAGCATTTTAAAAATTATAAGCTTTTTAGAGAAAGCTACAGACAACCATGGGCCATTGTTATATGCTCTATGGTCAGTTTTAATTGCCTTTATCATACGTTGTTGATGTCCACTTTGAATAAAATGTCCTAAGCAAGCATTGTGCAGAAAAATGATGCCAGATTAGAGTACATAAAAGGGTCACCCCCTTAAGTAAACATGCAGCTGAAACTAAATTATTTACTTTCTAAACATTTCAAATGTCAGAGTCTAATTCAGTGGACAAGTGTTTTCTTAAAGCATGGTGGCAATTAAGGATAAAGGCTGGAAAAAGTCAAGGTCAAGGATCAGCATTCCGTGTTAAGGCAGCATTTTGCTGGGAGGAATTCATAACATGATCAGAATGATAAGTGGGACAGAAATTGATAAACAGTGTAATATTACAATTGCTTTGTTGTACTCTTGACACTATCGCATTTGCTAAACAATGCAAATCTTTTATGGGATAAAATCTCCTGATCATATTTCAAAGCTTTTAGTAGAAAGCAAGTGACAGTTCAGGTTGCAAGATAGATTAGATAAATTTAGTACTCATTCCAAAGAACAAAGATTTAAAGTGTATGAAAAATAAATTCAGCTCTAAAAGTAGTTAATGCAAAACTCCTAACTTCACGATCCCAATTACATTCTGGGACATTGCGGTAAATTTGGAGGCAAAGCTTCAAAAGGTCTTTTATTTTCTGTGGAAAAGTATCTCTTCCAAAAGGAAAAATCATGCTCTTACCATAAATGGTGACAGGGAAGCAATAAGCAACATTTTTTTCCCAGTATTTTTGCAGTTTAGAATTAGAACACGGAGTTATTGATTTTATAATTATTTAGAAAGCCACGTATATCATAAGATCAGTGTTTGTGTTTTGTGCGGACTTGTCTAGGCTTTCGGCGCACGTCTGGAATTTTGACAGTCTCCCCACGATGCATAGATGGGGCCAGAGAACGGTGCTATTTCATCCTTGTCAGAATCTATCTCTCCCGCCTTCTGCCCCAGTCTCGTATTTTCTTTGTCTTCATTTCTCTTGCAAACTCCGGGACTCAGAGAACTTCCTTTCATTTGTATTGTAATACCATTAGGAACAGAGTCAGAGAATGAAACAGAACAAAAAAATATGTAGTGCAATTGCAGGAAAAAATATAATAAATGTGAGATTGTCCTGAGAGCTGCTAGATTAGCCATACGCTATGAAAAATTAATTGACCCTTTGTAGGTCCCAAGCTGGATTCCACTCATGGATTGTTTTACAAGAAAGAACGTGTACAAAGTTTGATGTTTGACATAAATAATTACTTTGGGGCACTTATGCTTCTGGTTGTGGAGATTTGTCTTCAAACTGAAAATCGAGAATGAATATCTCAAAGTAGAAAAAATATGGATATAATATGATTCTACCTAAGTGTGCCACATGAGCTCAATTTAAATAATAAAATGGTTAAATTCAATCACTTTCTTACTTAAATTGAGTGCTGGCCTTGCTTTTATCTTGATCGTCTTTGTACAATAGATGAGCAGACCTGCAGTACTCTGGGATAGTTCATTGCCAAAGCAAGAGAAAACGGGGCCTGATATACTAATTTCTCAACTCCTATTCTTTGCTCTGTTTATGCTATCCTTCAAGGAAAGGTTTCAGACATTGTGTAATTAGAATTTAGCAAGCATTTTTCAAGTGCCCCGTGATAACCTTGTAGACAAGATGGATACATGTGGACCAGATGCAGGATTTGTAGCTTTCTGAACAGGTATACCCTTGTGGTTGATGAATGTGTTGACATCAACATAGAGTTTGACGTCTAATGTCATTCCTGCGGTAGGTGTTCTTGGCTGCGTTTCCTAGTCTATCACTTTTATCAAAGATCGGCACAGCGATAGGAAGCAGAGATATTTGCTAATGATGCCAGGTTGCAGAAAATTAATATACTGGTGACAGAATCAATATCCAAGTGTTTTCGAAAGGCTTGTGATATGGGTACAAACAAATGAGATGAATATTATCAATACAATGCCCGTGCTCAGCATTGAGGTCTCAGGCACTTGCATTCAGGGCAGCATGGAGGAGATAAGGCTGGTTTCAGTGCAGACAAATGAATGAGTAGGGCTAGGGGAGGGGACAGTTTTAGGGGCACAGGAAGGATTCCAGAGAGAATGTGACGAGAGTCTGTGGCGGCAGGATGGAATGGGGCAGAATAAATGAAAGGAAGTGTAACCAGCTGCCAGCGGTGGTTGAGGGAAATGGTGAACTGTGGATCACAGAATAATCCCCAAGTGCCTGGCCTGGACAACAAGGGTCAGACCTGTGCCCTGCCCTGAGAGAGGAGCTCCCTTTTGGACGTTGTCTCAGTTCACAGAATTCCCAAGACCAAGCACGCAGATGTAGATACGGCAGACCACGCGGTTTCAGAGAAACACCGATGTCATGCCGTCCCAGAGACCTGGGCTAGAATGGTCCGAAACAATGAACACTTAGAGCAAATGTTTTGACTTAATTGTCCTGAGTCTCAGTTTCCTTAACTGTGAACCGTGGCCAGTGTTGTTTATTTTGACAAGTAAACTAATAAATCATTAATTAGCTAAAACCCTTCCAATCTATTTGCTGTAATTGTTAATCATCAGCCTAAAACATTCTCCATCATGTTCAATAGTTTTTACCGTGGCTATTACACTATTTCGATGTTTCAAGTTTTGTGTTTTGGCTTTTGCTTCTTTAAAAAATAACTTTAATTTGCCTGAGATTTGTCTGTTTTATTAGACTCTGGAGTGAGCCAACTTTTTGTTTATATTATTCTTATTGTTAATGGTTTCTAATATATTTATTGCTCCTTTCATCTTTATTATTTCCTTCCTTTTATCTTCCTAACTGAGATCTTAAGATCTATGCTTAACTCTCTTCTCTTTCTCTTTTTTTCCCCTCATTAAGTAATAGAAACATTTAAAGTTATGGATGCCCCTCTTTGAGTTACTTTGACTTGCAATAGCCAACCCTTCCATTAGTATTGTCTGTAAGGCACATTTATTTCTATCCTGACCAGATTGTTACTTGGGAACACTGATCTCAAGTATTTTAAGATTTTTTTTCTGATACTTAATGGCATTAATTTTTAAATGTTTAGACTTTACATTAGAGAACTTTACATATACAATCTCTGATTTTTCTTTTTATTGAGTTGCTAATATTTAAAAATTGTTTTGGGAACAGATTCATCTCCCGCCTGAGAGGTAGCTTCATTTGTCTTATACTGTGTTTCTGTTCATTCTGCAGTCTTCCGAGTTTGTTGCTGGAGGCGTGGTGACTTCCCCTCCTGTGGCTGTACCACCATTGACCACGTGTGCTAAGTCTCCCTCCCCTTGACTTTCACGGCTGTCTTTGCCTGACCTCTTACTCCTCTGAACACTGTTTCGTCTTTCCTTCTTTCTCCTCCTCGGCTCAACCCGTGCAGCCGCGCTCACTGTCTCTAACCTTCTGTAATCCCTCCCCCTGCATCTGTCTCACCCCTTGCTACATTCTGCTGAGTCCACATTTTAGTGCTCACCTGGGACCTCTCTGGGGGACTTGGCTGCCTGGGTTCCCTCCAGGCAGGGCATTCCAACTGAACTCATTGTCTTTCCCAGCCCTGCTTTCCTGAGTCTCTTCTTTCTGTCGGTCAATTCCCCCACGTATATAAGAAAAATAAAGTGCGCTCACCTCATCTGACAGGTGCATTGTCAAATTTGTAACATCAGCTCCACTCTCAAATCTGCCTTCTTCATTCATTCCACCCTCATTGGCGGGAGCCTAGTTCGTCCCCAGGGCCTTGCCACCCCTAAGCTCAGCTGGAGGTCAGTCCACCCGCAGCCCTGACAGGAGAGTTCACCATCTACATAAATTCAGTCTTAGGCTCCTAATTCCCTACAGAACAGCACTCGGACTTTGTAGTGTTGCTTAGTTAAATTGTTCACAACTCGCCTCTTTTGGCTTCCAGCTTCAACTCGCACCATTCTCGCTGAGAAGTCCAGATTCACGAACCCTAGACCTGCTCTTCCAAGCTTTTCTTTCGTGCCCGGTGCTTTTGTACCGTTTGCTTCCTCTGCCTGGAATGTCTCCCTCTTTGGCCTTCTGCCTAACCTAGAGAACGGTCGTCATTCTCTAGGTTACTCTCCAGATACCCTCGTCTCGATCCTCTCTCATATCCCCTCCTCTCTAAATCGTAATTTAAATCACTGACTTCTCTATGTTAGGCCTTTCTTCTGCATATCCTCTTAATGTTTCTATTTTTGTACTTACCAAATTTTATTGCAGTTATCTGCTGAGATGCCCTTCTTTTTTTTTCCTAGACTGAGTTTTTTTTTTATTTTATTTTTACTTTTTAGAGAGAGGGGAAGGGAGGAGACAGACAAAGAAAGAAACAGCAATATATGGTTGCCTCTCACATGGCCCTCACTGGGGACCTGGCCTGCAGCCCAGGCATGTGCCCCAGCTGGGAATCGAACTGGCGAACCTTTGGTTCCCAGCCCACACTCAATCCACTGAGCTACACCAGCCAGGGCCTAGACTGAGATTTTTAGAGGAGGAAGTAGATCTTATTCACATCTGCATTTACATTACTTACTGTAGTACCTGGCTCATAGTATGACTTGATAATGTCAAAATAAAAATGCATTAAACCATGGCATTTAGTGGATGGACATGTTACGTGATGCGTTTTTTTGTTTTGTTTTGTTTTGTTTTCAGAATAGTCTACAATGTTCTTAATTCTGTATATGATCTTTTTATAACTGACAAAGAAGTTCACTTTCTCTGGTTTTGAATGCAGCTCTCATGCTATATCTGCTTTCATTTATAATTAATCTGGACTCAATAATGCTTTAAATTAGTTAATATTGTTAACAGTAATCAGCAGAGTTCTTCTTTGCTTACATCTTCAATTAGTAGTGTTTACTCTGGTAATTAGCAATTAGAATAATACTTGGTATGGATTCTCCATCAGATGTTGGAGTAATGTCTTTATTTAGTGAATCTTCTAAGTCTTTCAGGGTATTTACATGTCTTATTTACCCTCATGAATGAAAACTAATAATACCCTGGATTCAAACATATGTTGCTCCATTATTTGCATGCTTTTGCTTTTTCATAAACATCGAGAACTCTGATTTATATTCCATAATATATTAACTATACTTTCTTCTTAGAAGCACATAAAATACTATTCTTTGTTTTGTTTCTTTAAACTGAGGCAGTGAGCCCTGGGTAGTATGGCTCCGTTGGCTAGGCATTGTCCCACAAACCCAAAGGTCACAGGTTCAATTCCTGATCAGGGCACATGCCTGGGTTGTGGGTTCGGTCTCCTGTTGGGGCGTGTAAAAGAGACACCCAATCAATATTTCTCTCTCACGTCGCTGCTTCTGTCTCTGCCTTTCTCCTTCCCTTCCCCTCTCTCTGGAATCAATAAAAGAAAAAAAAATTAAACGAGGCAGTGTGTTGGATTTAGTTTCTAGTTATCATACATTACACAGGAATCAAAATGATATTTTTAGTCCTGTTTATTCAGTTCTGAAATATTGAATCAGCCATACTCTTTTCTTCCTTTTGAATTATTATTTTTGTCCACAGAGTCTCAATCTCCATCCTTCAGATACTTTCACTTCTTACGTGCTTTCATCGTTATTTAATTTTTAGGGCTGAAAAAATGTATTATTTTTACCCTCAGGTGCTATTGATGACATAGTGCAGTTCATAGTGTTTTCACCCTATTTATTTAATTGATAAAATATGTCAATCTTACTGTGATTTCATTGTACACATTTGGGAGGTAGTCAACTTTTGATTTTACTTCATGAAATTCACTGACTTCTGCATTTTTTGTGGTACTTCATTTTTTCCCTTTGGTTTTGTGTATATGCTCTTCTTGTTAATTTCTGATTTTTGCTGCTTTTTAGAAGAATATTTAATAAGTACTTTTGGGGGGAATGGCTTTTGGCAGCACAACTCACACTAAGAGTCTCATTTTATTTTTAGATCACATTAAATATTTTATACTTGCATAGTAAAGCAGTATGTCAAAACATAAAAGCTGCAATAAATATGTATAGCATATATGGAGATGATCTACATAATATATAAAGACCTCTATAAATATTAATAATAAAAGATGACATCCCCAGAGGAAACGATGAAGGCCATAAACTGATACTGCCCCTACCTCAAAAAATAAAGCCAACAGGCAAGTAGTCACATAGAAGTTCTTCAACTCACTAGTAATGAAGGAAATGCAAAGTGAGAAGATAAAATATTATTTTGTTTTGAACAAATTGCAATGGTTTAAAATCACTCCATTTGGGAGACAATATGGACAGTGTGGGAATTTATAAGCATTGCTTCTTGAGTGCTATCCTTCTGGACTTCAACTTTGGGTAATGATATTCTATTCTTTTTAGAGCTATTCTGAATTTTCCAGCAAAGAACAGAAAGTTGTGAGAGAGAGAGAAAGAGAAGGTAATACATTGATTATGCCTAATAATCAATGATGAAGAGACTAGGAGAGAAAAACACATCTGGTGAAATGGTCAGGCAGAGCATCCTAGACGAAATAAGTTTTAGGAAGTGTCTTTAAGAATGGGTGAAATTTACCTGTAGAGACTATGGAAGGCAAAGGGGCATTTGAGGTCAAGGAGAAGGAATTGGCAATGATAAAATACAGGGTGGTTAGATACTTACTTTTTAAGGGAGTAGGCCTTAATTGTTACCAGTGCATACACTTGGGATTATGTGAAGGGATGGAGACTTGAACTAACCTCATGTAACAATCACTTTGCAATATACACACATGTATCTAGTCATTACATTGTATGCCTTAATTTACATATGTGAGCTTAAGAAAAATTTCTACTGGGCTATATTTTTACAAGTAAAAGAAAAAACCACTTTATGATAGTTGATATTTTCTATTTCAAACCAACTTGTGATAAAATATACTAACCCTGAAGCCAATGGAGATGTATTTAATGTAAAATATTTCACAATTTAGATTTTTTTTTTTTTTTTTTTTTTTTTTAGAGAGAGGGGAAGGGAGGGAGACAGAGAGGGAGAGAAACAGCAATGTATGGTTGCCTCTCACATGGCCCTCACGGGGACCTGGCCCGCAACCCAGGCATGTGCCCTGACTGGGAATCGAACCAGGACTGCTTGGTTCCCAGCCCGCGCTCAATCCACTGAGCTACACCAGCCAGGGCCACAATTTAGATTTTTAAAAAAAATAAATACACCTCAGTATAGCCTACCTGTTTTCAACAGATTAGCTTAAAAGCCAACACATCTGTTTGTGTCGTTGGTTGTAAGATCAGAACTAGATACAATCTTGATTAGCGTGGAGAACTCCAATCAACCATATCCCTGAGCTCTGGTACCTGGATGATTTTAGCTAGTGGGTTGGGTGGGCATCAGGTTAGGCATGCAGTAGCTGCTCAGTAAAGGCTTACTTTCCCTGCTTCTGAGCTGCAGCAATGTGATTCCAAGGAGGGTCTGACACAAGTTGGGTCCATTGATAGTGTGGACAGCATATACTGCAGTAATTTTGCTAAACATCTAGAGCAATATTGGCAGGGGGCTGTGTCTACGTTCCCTTCTCTGGAGACAAAGCCCACGTGCGAAAGCAGGAGGAAGGAACACAGCAGTGCTACACAGTTTCTGCCTTTGTGCCACTTAAACATCTAGGATTTGGATTCCTGTCCCTCAGAGTTGGCAGCTTCACCAGAATAGTGTGTTGTTTTGCAGGTTATAGTTTTCCAAGTACTACCTCCAAAAAGTGTAAAATGCCTAGAATTCACAGAAGGCAAGGCTGGGCGCGGGGGAGGCAGACTGGAGTGCAGTGTGCAGCATTCTCCGTCTGAAATCAGGAGGACGTGGGCCACACAGCCTTCCCCCCAACAGGAGAGAGCTGATGTAATGTACTCCACTCTCTTCGTCATTGGGTGTAGAGTTCCAAGGGAAGCGAATTACTGAGTTTCATAGTTTCTCCCCAATGATTAAATGTGTGTGCGCATGTGTGTCAGAATGGGTCCCTTGTGAGGTCTCTTCAGAAATAAACTGTGTCTGTTTTATTCCTTCAGGTAGAGTCCCCTGTGCTTTTAGTGGGAGAATCCACCCCCCATTCCTTTTCCTACCGCCTTCCTTCTCTTTTGCATTCTGACCTCACCTTTAAATTCTAGCCACACCATTCCAGTTTGCGTGGCCTGTATGGCAGTGCGGTTTTGATATGCTCTCTAATAATTCTCTCTGGCTCTATTTTCTCTGACAGTGTTTCTTATATAATATTAGTAGGCAGATCGTTTCTCATGAACATTCTGAGCATAACAGTCCAGCATAATGGATTAATTGTAGCTTTGATTATAATGTTGTGAGTTGGGTCCTATGGGTACGTTTGTTCTGAATAAGTAGAATGACAGGTCAATTTTATGTTTTCTGATCTGTCTGAGGTCAGAAGTCCCTGCCTAGTTCTTTCAGTGGTAAACGAGACATCTTACAAAACGGACTATGCAGCGGTTTGCTGGTGTCTCTGAGCTGGTGTTCATCTGCACTGCTCACTTCACTCAGTGCCTTAGACGTGTCCAGGCTGAGAAGTTTCCCATGTCATGTCAGGTAAATGCTGTGCTCTTCACATAAGAGATGAGCTGTTGTTTTTCTATGTGTTTTACATTAACATAAAAAAGGAAAGAAAGAAAAGCCCAGTGCACCATTCATGAATATGTAGTTGTCTATAACATCTATAACATCTAATGCATCACGTCTGTGATGCACCCCTGGCTACGTTATGATTGGAGCTGCCAAAGAGCTCCAGGGTCTAATTGATGTCCTTGGGACAGGTTTGATGGCTGTGCTCTCGATGGGGCACTTAGCAGTCCATCTGCTGCAGAGTCGCGTCTTGAAAGGGTGCCCGTCAGTGTGGGTGAATGGCTCCAGAAATGTGTTCTCTCCTGTCGTCCCCACAGGACCTGTGGACCTACAGGACTGGCTCATGCCAGTGATGACTGTGACATTTATGGGCCAGGCTACATGTCTTTTCTCAGGAGACAATTAGCTGGGCAGTCCTGAGGCACAGCTGAGCTTTTGGGCACAGCAGCTGTCACATCTACTGCTGAGGTGTGTGAATTAATGATCAGATGGATTCAGCAGGTTGTACAACATTAACTTGAAATTGTCAGCTTCACTGTGAGTGTCCAACAGTCTTCCCTTTATACCTGTTCTTTCATTCTGGGCCTGACTTTAGAAGGATAAACATCGGCTTCCTTATTTTTAAGACACACTAAGAGTCCAAGCCGAAACATTGGGAGTTCTTGTCTCTATTCTGCTGGCTTTGGTGATGGCTTGTCTAGAGTATGCCTTCGTCAAAGCCACAATGTTCTTGCCTAAATTTTCTCATGATTGAAATAGGCAGGGACCCTGTTCCTTTCTTAGCCACAACATCTCATGACTTAGTGTAGGTGGAATATGGCCCGTGTGACCTCAGCGAATATTTTTATTGTAGCTCCACTATTAGTTTTTCTGTGTGTACGTGTGTGTGTGTGTGTGTTAAATGATTGGGAAGGTTAATTATTAAAATGAAGCTATCCTAGACTAATATCTTCCTGGTGATGCTTCTCCTCAGTAACACATCAGTAAGTAGAACACGTTTCAATACCCTGGCCCGACAGAATGCAAGGAGACTGAGCACATGATAGAAGGAGAGAAGGCAGGCCGGTGGGCTCCTGGGAGGCTTCAGGGCTTCCTTGGAAACCGGAATTCTCTCTTAAGCACCAGGCAAAACTTCTGCAAATATATGGTGACAGAAGGAGACTTGACTTTGTGCGGCGAATCCACAATGCGGTATACAGACGATGTGTTATAGAATAGTGCACTTGAAACTTATGCAATTGTATTAACCAATGTCACCCCAATAAATTCAATAAAACTAAAACAACAATAAAATAAACTTCTGGCATTTTTAGCTTTAATGTTCTTGTGATGAATCAAAGAATATTATAAGATACCCTCCAATTTTCTAGTATTTCCAATGAAGCTTTTTTTTTTTAAGGAAAATATAGCTTTTTTTTTTAAGAAAGAACATCAATCAGCCTGAAATATTCATGTTAAAGTCAAGGGAGTATATTGATAACTCTTAGAACATGAATTACGTCGGGGGCATCACCCATCAAGTTCAGAATCTCGATAAATTCTCTGATAAGCAGTTTTCTAGTTCTCCTTTCCTCCTTCATCCAGTAATCCTGATGCACCCACCAATTGCAACACCTTCCACGGTGCTTGGAGCCCTTTCTCTGAGTGCCTTGAGTGTGTAAACAACTTGCCCAGCTAAAGGACATGAATAATTAATCACTCCGTCCTCCGGAAGAAATGGCACATATGGCCGAGTAGTGGGGGGCATTAAGAAAAGTTGCTGTCAAAGGGTGCCCTGTCTTCCCAAATGTTAAAGAGTGCTCTTTCCTTACACTTAGAATCGGAGTATCAGCTGGTAATGGTAGGAGCAAAACCCATGACGGTACTAAATAGAAGGTTGTCTAGAAAGGCATGGAGTAGAGCAAAGTTGTTTTGTTTAAAAAATTTATTTCTAAAACTGTACTTGGGATAACTGTTGTTCTTATTATACATAGAAACCATAATTAATTGCATACTCATTTGGCTTTCTGTTCCCTGAATTAACTTAATGTTACCAACCTTTGAGATGCTCCCAGTGGGTCTGTGATCCGCTTGGCCACCACAAAGTCTGGACATGCATCTAGCACAATTCCATAATACAGACCTCCAGGAAGGGCAGGCCTGATTCCAAGGAATGGGTTACAGTCTGTACCTGTACCAAATATCTTGCACAGTATTAAAAATAGTATTTTTCACACATATGGACTAGTGTTCAAATGCAAACAGGTGCTGCCATGATTGACAGAACAGAAAATTATTTAATTTTATATCTAAATCCCTGCTAGCTTTGTCTTAATTTTGTCATATGGCACAGTCTCAATCAAGAGAGTCTAAAAGTACAGCACACGGGGTCTATTTGGTTTCCGTTTAAGAAACCCTCACGCAGAAGAAGATCAGGAACCACCAGTGTGTATGGGATGGACGCAGCCTCCCGGTGGCAGTACGCTGTACGCTGGGACCCGGCACAGCACGTTCTTTGCAAGCGGCAGCCTCTGTCAGTGGAAATGTTTCGCAGATGCCTCCTTTAGGCCATTATAGTTTCTGATGCAAGAAAGGCATCAATTTGCCTCCCCTAGAAGAAATTATCATCTCTTTCTACTTGGGCAGGAATGCAGAATAAGACGAGATAGATTATATAGCAGGAGTCAGGAGTCAGAGCTCTGGAAAGGCTCCATTGCACTTGAAATCATTCACTGAAATACACTTTAACTCAAGAATTTCATCTTTGTTAAACAGATGCTCTTGGGAAATGCTAGCCCTTCACATTTGTATCACTGCTTATTTCCTGATGTCCACAGTGGGTTTTAGAACCTTGGGGCGTTTGAAATGGAGGGATAATATCGCTAAAAAGGGAAAAAAGGTAAGAAACTCTAAAACCTGTGAAGACAGTTCATTTGCTTAGAAGCAGTGACCAGAATCAGGCCTTCTGTGCTGCTCTTCTGTAAGTGAGCAATGTTGTCTTTCAGCGTTTCCAAAGACGCATTCATTTCTTTGTGAAAATAGAGTTTGTGTTGGGTGTACAATATGCAACATTCAACAATATGCTTTGGAGAGCAGGATTTTGTTTTTAAGTCTAGCAGACCCTCATGGCATCAGAGCATTGTTGGGTAAGAAAGATGTGCTGGGATAATTCTTTGTTCTTACTTCTTTTGTTCCAATTTCCTCTGTGGTAGAGAAAGATTTTACATTTCTTATGGAAGATTTGTATGTGTTCACCAACATTCTGTGTGTGTGTGTGTGTGTGTGTGTGTGTGTGTGTGTGTTTCAGTCCCAGTAAGTTCTAAGGAAGTTCACCTTTGCAGCAGTGTGCATGGGAAATGTCGCTAGGCGTCCGCCTGGGTTCTACCCTGGCTAAGAGCGTATTCAGTGGAGGTGTCTTCAGCACCCAGACCAAGGCAATACTTTATCATCAGTACTGAATTGCACACGGGATGTTTGGTGCCCCAACCACTAAATTCTAGAAACATCTTGTATCATCATGACAACCAAAATTAAAACCCACCTCCACCCATGTCCATACAGCTCAAAGAGGAGTCTTGCCCCTCTTGAAAGTAACAGAGCAGCTTCTCCCCTGCTGCCCCCACCCTGGGCCGCAACATCCTTCCAGGCTTCCGGCAAGTGGTGGGAACACCTTGTCACAGTGATCACCAACTGGCCCCTCGATGGCTCCTGGCCTGGAAGCCTCTCGTCTTCTTCATTCATTGGTTATCTTTAGTTTCAAAATGCATGTGTATGCTAGATGATGCCTGAGTGGTTTGTTCTTCAATGAGGATTCCCCAAATGCTGAGGCAGGGGGTTGAGGATGCCCGTTTTATACACTCTGTGTGTTCATTTTGGAGTGACGCGTGTGCAGATCTGTCTTTTCTCCCCATTGAGGGCATGCATAGGAGATACTGCAGTGAGAAATGGGTCACTTCCTTTTTCTGTATTCAAACTTCCCAGTCTCTCCAATTGCAGTTGCTCTTTCAAAGTTCTGCTGATAAGCTGACGATTCTGTTTGAGAAGCTTGACAGGGAGAGGAAAATTCAACCCCACAGACCGTGAACACTAAGGCTGCCCCTAGGCAAATAAACAAGAGCACTTCTAGAGGGATGTAAAATTGGTTTTCAAGGCTTAACTTCCACAACTCTTTTAATAGAGCTTGTAAAAATACACTCTCATTACTCTGTGGCACTTTTTACATTGCAAAGATTCTACTGCAAACCCTTTATGACTCCCTTGTTCCGCAGGTAGATGTTTATATTATGACAGATACCTCTAATTAGCTAAACAAGAAAAATCTACCAAATAATTCCCCACATGGAAATTAAACCTTCTGGACCAAGCTCCAGATGCCAGCACTGTGTTTCTGTACTGTTTCTGATCCTCCGTGTAAGTCTGTGCACTTTCATAAACACCATAAACAGCCACTGTTTGAAACCGGTTCACGTAGAGCCTGGGGTCCCTGATTCTGTGACTTCATACTGAGGACGCAAAATGGAAGATTGAAGGTTCTAGGGCACAGCATATGACCCCACAAAATCTGTTAGCAGCCCTGGTTGTTTAGTGCACAATCCCAATACACCAGGGTTGGGGTGTGATCCCCAGTCAGGGACAACAAATTGATGTTTCTCTCTTCTCTTTCATTCTCTTCTCTTCTCTTCTCTTCTCTTCTCTTCTCTTCTCTTCTCTTCTCTTCTCTTCTCTTCTCTTCTCTTCTCTTCTCTTCCCCTCTCTTCTCCTCTCCTCACCTCTCCTCTTCCCTTCCCTTCCCTTCCTTTGCCCCCCTCCCCTCCCCTTCCCTACGGTGCCCTTCTCTCTCCCTCTCTCATCAATACAATACAATTTTTTTTTTAATCTGCCAGCAGATTGTACAGGGGACACCGGGGTCTTTGAGTCTTCTCTGAAACACCCTGAGAAAGTTATGGCTTAGACCCACATGGTGAGTCACTTACAGAGAATTCAGGTATGGGTTGCCCGGAGTTTTGTGTTACCTATGTCTACGGAAGGAGTGAGAGGCAGCAGGCACTTCTGGGGCTCAGACCATAATAGCCTTCCTTGGTCTGAAGTTCAGGAAAGATGTCTGGATCGCCCCTTTTCAACACTTTCAGGGCTTCCCTTCTAGCTTTCCTTTTTGCTCTCTTTCTAAGTGACAGTAATTCTATGTCTCATCCCATGAATCCTACAGGCCAACTCCTCAACTCCTAAACTGCAAGGAGTTTGAAGGAAGCTTCGCTGCAGGGATTTTTTCATCTGAATTCAGGCACTGCAGATGGTGCCAAAAATGGTGCCTATAAACTTTTCCCGTTGGGCTGCAGAAGCTGGTTTTAGAAAGGCAGAGTGTGTGATTTTATATAGAAAAGGAAATGGACAATTAACATTTCTATTGGGATGATTATCTTCAGGGGCTGAGCTGGGCTACGTGCCAAGGCCCTCTCTAGGACTAATGTTCTGTGGATCTAAACTAGATCCAGTCACTTGTCTTATAAGCAGAAATTTCATAGACTATTTTCTCATTTTTCCTATTTCTAGGCCTTAATTCCCTGATTCCTAATATTTGCTGTGTGGGTGTAGTAGTTCAACCACAATAACTGAATGTGTTCCTGGAGTTGCTAATCTGCTCACATGGCATTTTTGGGTTCAATGGGCACAGCTTCATATAAGCTAACTTTGTGATGACTTTGATTTTGCAGACCCAAAAAGAAACAGAGAGGCACCAGGGCAGCTAACTGAGGTGTGACAGCTCTGAGCAGAGAGAGAGGAGGGTGGAAATGTCCCTGAGAAGGACGTGTCATGACTGAGCTGTTGAAGGGCAAGGTCTTGACCAGGATGTCTAGGTTTATTTCTTTCCCCAGTGTACCTTCTTATTTGCGCACATTCCTTTTCTCTCTCCCTCTCCTTACGTGCATGTGTGCATACGAGTTTATTCTTTGATTTTATATATGATTTATTCTGTGTATAAATAGAATGTATAAGTGTATATGAGGTCTGTCCAGTATGTATCCAGCCATGTAATATGAAAAATAGAGATACTTCTTGAAGAAGATACAAGATACAAGAAACATTGTGCGCAGGACAATGGTGCCTTAGTCTCCTTCCAAGCAGGCACCTTGGGACCTCACACAGTTCTCCCGGTTACCATCAGCTGCCCCGGTGTATTTTCCTGAATCTCGTCAATGACCTGAAATCTCTTCCCTTAACAAAGGTGATTTTAGTTTTAGGAAAAGCCAGAAGTTGCAAGGCACCAAATCTGGTCTGTAGGGGGACTGAGTCACCCAGGTAATTTGATATTTCTCCAGAAAACTCTGCATGATAATACTGAATATAACAATTGAAATTTGTTGAGAGTAGAGCTTGTGTTCTCACATTAAAAAAAAATAAATATAGGAGGTGACAGATGTGTTAACTAACTCAATAGTAGGCATCCTCTCACAATATATTTATGTATCAAATCATCATGCTCTACCATTATACACTTCAAATATCTTAAAATTTTATTTGTCAACTAGACCTCAGTAAAGCTGGGGAAAAAGGCCATGCCAATCCCAGCCTCAGCATGGCCCAGGCAGCCACCCCAAGACTCACCCCTCCTTAAATGCACCGTGTGTGTGCATGCTGGAGTCAATTAATACACCAACCCCCCACGTGCTGTGGCCTGCAGTCTCTTCCCAATCTCAGCAAACGGTCGCCTGTTCATTTGTTCACTGGATTTAAAACCTGCTTTGGTGTTCCTCTAGTTACACATGCTTTTGAGTTGAAATCGCTCATTGTCCTTTAAAGTTTGCAAACCATCGTGAAACATCATGGAAATGGAAAGCACTAAAATGTGTAAATTGTTGCCATTGTTCTTCAGTGCTTTCTCACAAAGGATAGGGTCCCTTCAGAGACAAAGGAAGATGTCTGTCCTGTCAGCCATCATTACGTTTGCAGATGGCATCGGTCTTCAGCATCAGGGAGCATTATTGTTTCTGCTAAAAGTTAAAAAATGGTGTTTTAAACTTTTGGCATTTATATTCCATTTTCATTAACAACTGTTTTTCCCCTACCTTCTTATATTTATTACCTCTGTTTTTGAAGAAAATTATCAGTTTGGAAGCAGTTGCAAAGGCATGCAGTAGTAAAATTGTCAGTATGTAATTTTATATTAGGTACTGGTTTATAGACTCTCTGATTTTTAAAAGCAGTTTAATTTTATTTTAGTGTAAAATATAGCAAATATTGATTTGAGGCAACGTGAACTCTGCTATGTAGTCTGCGAGCAAAGAGTTTAACAGTTAATCCTTTAGTAGAGACCGATTACAAACTAGCGTGCAGAGCACATCTTCAGTTCACAGGGAGGGTATTCTTCTGACCCCTGTGGTCTTCTTTCCCCCTCCCCCTCCTTCCCATAGAGATTAAAGCCATAACTTTTTTACTACAATGACTGAACAATGCCAAATTTGAGACAGTTTTCCCTTTGTCTTTAGAAATCAGAAGTATTCTAATGCAGTTCTGAAATATTATACCACCAAAGCCAGGGTATTTTGTTGCTAATGTATTCCCCGGGGTCTGCTTTTAGAAGCATAACAAGTCTTCTCTCA
Organism: Micronycteris hirsuta; assembly: GCA_004026765.1. Classification (NCBI taxonomy): domain Eukaryota; kingdom Metazoa; phylum Chordata; class Mammalia; order Chiroptera; family Phyllostomidae; genus Micronycteris; species Micronycteris hirsuta. Next base: position 56,601 of record PVJI01001280.1, read on the forward strand.
GGAATCCTTTGGTCAGAGTTATGGCTGATGATGTGAATCGATAATCACTTCTTGACCTTTGGTCAGAGTATCAGCAAGTCTCTAAGGAACCAAGGTATCTGCCCACAATGGAGCTGTAAACCTGGAGGCAAAAGGTCCTGGAAGTACAGGTAGGCAAAGGGGAAGCCAGCTACCAGGAGCCGAGTGGGACTCATGGACTAGCAGGGGACTTTTAAATAAAAGGTTATACTTGACTTAGTGGTCACCTTTAAGGAAAGAAAACAAGATTTAAAAAAAAATAATAATGATATGCAAATATAAAAGCAGCCTACTCAGCATTTATGGATAAACTCCTATTATTGTTCTAAATCAGGTCCTGATGTGCTGGTATACAGATAAAAGGCAGCTCAATTGGCTCGCGGTATGATTGGCGACCATGCTCATTTTGATTCATAACTGTCGCCCACCATTTGTGCTATTTGAGAGCAATTCTGAACGTAGGTAATTACGGTGGATTGCCCCCGCGCCAAGCAGACATTGCATAAATCCGTCAGCTGAGGTAAGACTGACAAGCTGTGAGTAATAGACTGCACCTTGGAGAAGATTTATATTTGAGGTCCCGTTAGCTGGAGTGCTTTATACTTTTCATTTCTCAATAACTTGACTGCAACTAAGGCAAGTCAGTCATTTCCCAAATTCTCCATTTTCGTGATAGGACAATCAATAAAGAGCAACTGTTCATTTGGAGTCACTCTGCTATACTAGGACGAGACAGTTTACCATGATATTGATTACTTCTGTAATTTACCACTGGGCATAAATGCCAATTCGATCCAGATGCTTTGAAGGGCACAGAAATAGGTTGCTTTTTTGTGATGCTGGTTCACTTACTGGTAAGCACGAAGTTTTTGTTGTCATAATCAGTTGGCGTCTTTGATGCTCCACGCTGCATGGGTCACAAAGTAGCACGATTTCACCAATCGGACATCGCCTCACTCAGCATAAAATAGCAGGACGAAGTCTAGAGGCAGTTTTTTCCTTAATAGATGGAGTTCTCAAATCAAGGTCCAGAAATGATTCTGGGCCACAACCCTCCCGTGTGGCAGGACCTTGAGTAGCTCCCAGTGTTATCCTGGTCTCTCTTATGGAGGTTTCCCGTTACAATCAGATGTCATCCAAAGAGTTACCAATGAACCGAGTGTTCTATTTGGTACAAGTGCCCTGTGTAGTCCACAAAGACATCCCGGATACCTGTTCTCTCCAAAGTCTCAGAAAAGACATCTTGTGACTTCTAAAACTAAATACCTTGTCAGACAGAATTCATGAACTTTGTAAATTAACTACCTTCACCCCGCACCATGTTATGGTGTTAGCACTCTTACTGACCACATGCTTTCTCCCCAAGAAGATCTGAAATTTCGGAATTGTCCAAGTCTTCTCTTTTATGCTTTCCTGTCTAGGCCCCTGTGGAATTCCATAAGACTCTCCTTTATCTCATCCCATGGGCATCCACCACATATATTATGTGCAGTTTCCTCACACAGAATGGCAGAAACCACTATCCATACTACAGTTTTAATGGCGTTTTTGCCCCTTCATCATTTTCACTGGTGTGATAGCTTAGGTTCTACTGATCCCTTGGAAATTGTCTCAGTGGGTTCCACCCTGGCCACTTACCGAATCGCCTAAAGCCCAATGAGCCTCTCTTGTCTCTTTCAAACTTATATCAGTTTCTCATTTGGCTTTCTTATCCAGATCTCTCTTCTTCACACATAACACACCCTTGGGCTACAAATACTCTCCAGAACCCTTTGATTTTGCAAAATGCTACCTTTGTTATGTGGAAGAAGAAACTGCAGTTTTAAGATGTTATATGTTTATAGAATGTGGTTGTATTTGATCTTGCCAAGTTTTTAATGTGCCTTTTTAATATATAATTTCCTATGTTGTTTGTTTTTAATGGCTCTTTCTAGCTCTAAACACTTTAAAAAAAAAAAAAAACGCAGGGTACTGGTAGTACCCTGACCAGTGTGGCTCAGTTGGTTGGGCATCATCTCGAAAAGTGAAAGGTTGCCAGTGTGATTCCAAGGTCAGGGCACATGCCTGGGTTGAGGGTTTAGTTCCTGGTTGGGGCACGTATGAAAGGCAACCAATCGATGTTTCACTCCCATATTGATGTTTCTTTTCCTCTCTCCCTCCATTCCCCTTTCTCTAAAAAATACATAAATAAAAATCTCTTTAAAAAATTGTTTATAAAAAGAAAACCACAGTGTAGTGTATCTGGTTTATACCTAGTAGTGATAAATTATTTAGCACCACTAAAGAGCCTACAAAATTTGAGACTTCCATGGTGTTGGTTATAGCATTTTTAACATATTTTTTACATGTTAAAGTTATTTGTGAAGAGAATAAATACGTATACAAAAACATGCACACCACACATACTATATAGGTCAGTTATAACCAGAACAATGACAGGTCTATGTGAGCAAAGCCATTGTGTGAGGCTAGTGTCAGAAGGAGTACATAGTCAAGGCTAAAGTCAAAAGAGCAAAAGGAAGAGAAATTATAATATTGGAAGACTAGAATCAAGTCATTCAGAAAAAACTAATAGAAAATAAAAAATGATTGATTAGTATGTGTTTTCATAGGCGCATTTAAATGTATGTACTTATATGGTTCTAAGTAGTTGGAATAAATGTATATTTCAAGAGGCCATTGGCCATTATCTATTTTATGATGCTGTATTAAGAAAAGACATAATATTATATTTTCATTGTAAAGACTGTCTGTTCTCTGGTAAAGCAACTTATTTAGTTTTAAGAATTATAAATCTCCCCATATATCACCTTTAATGAAGATGCATTGAAAAGTGGTTGAATATATATCTAAGAAGTCTTTAAATAGGATGTATAGGAGATAAGTTTTATTCCTCTTAATTAATATGTTATTTAGATTGTAAACTTTTTAAAAAGTGGATTGAGTATAACCTACATTTTCACTCACGTTTCAATCATATTGAGAAGGCATAGCTGTACCACTGAATTAACAGTGCCTCCAGTTGTATGCATTACTGTCAGTATAGGTTAATCTTTTGGAAGTAATGTCGGTCCCATTTAACAAAAACTCACGATGGTGGATTAGAGGGTTCCCTAGAGGTACAGAGATACAGAACAATGAATGAATCCCAAAGGTGTCTTATCTGCTTTTAGTGCTGGCCTTGTAAATATGGAACTATTGCGTATATCCGTGTGGAGAGAATGTCCAGTTTGTGGACTGAATCTGCGTCTCCAAAGACAACACTGTGCTGTTCTTGAATTGTATGGCTTTTCCTGAAGGTTTCCTTTTTGATATGATGGAAAAAGTAGACATTCGTTAAACTCAGCCTCTCAGCCCAAATGCAGTCCTGTCCCCTGCGAGTGTAACGTCAGCTCAACGACACATGAGCCATCAGTGACAGCAACACAGACAACTGCTCTGGACTTTGAATAACTCAGTCATATTGTGCAGTGGGTGTGCTAAGGTTTTGGCACAGTCTGAGGTCAACTGCAAGAAGGAAAAATCTGTGTTTTAAGTTGCTGAAGTTCTAGTGCAGGATTTCTGTCCCTATCCACCTCGTAAGTTCTTAACAACGGCTTGCATACCATCATTTGGCAAAAGGAGTAGATCGAGAGAATCAAGCCTTTTTGTCAACGAAATCAAGAAACTGAAGAAAATCTGTGGAGTACTAGCAAATAAGGCTGGGTTGTATTGCAGTCCATAATGAATTTTGCATGTATATGATGTGGGGCAGGCAGGAACTAAAAGTTTTCCTTTGTTAAGTCAAGTTAATTAATTTCATTAAAATAAAAGATGATTTTTATAGTGTGCTACACTATGAGCAAGGAAAATTATTTTAAATGGACTTGAATTTGGTGAAGGAGAAGCATTTTCTTTACCAAATCAACATTAAAAACACCGAGGTATCTGTCATTAGTGGTATTACAAAAGAAACACTGTATTTTGCACATTTTGTTCATACTCTCCTATAAAATTGTCCTTTGTGGGACTGGCTTCATTCTCATGAAGGCTCTACACCACCTATATTTACTTATCTCCTTACGCTTAGACGAAGACCAAATGAATGCAATTGTCACTGGTGGCAAAGAGAATCAGCTCTTTTTGGGCCACTCATTTTAGCTCAGCAGACACCCCTGACAGATCCCAGCACAAAGTGCAAGGCTCCAGAATATACTAATGTTTTTCTTAGCCGTGGCGACATTAGGCTTATTCTGAAATGCTTTGGGCTAAACGCCCTGAAACTAGTGTTGATATCACTTCGTGAACATTAATCCTCAGGGACATAATTGTTGCTTTTTAAATAATCAGTATGCTAAGCATTATGGGACTGGGAAGCTACTGCCTGGAGAGAGATGTGGCAGTGTGGAGGTACTCCTTTCTGAGATAATTCTGGCTGCTTATCAGAGCCACAGCAGCTGTATTTTGGACTCAAGAGTTTCAATTTAATGCACCATGAGAAAAGCAACAAGTGCTCTACCAGAAAATCATGTTTTGTTGAAAGAAGCAAAGCAAAATGAGCTGCAGTTCTAGACCAAGGAATCTTAAAAGGGTGAGGGGGAAATCAACTTGGGAGTGTATTTTATCAGCGTTCTGAATCACTTTTTTTTTTTTTTTGGTTTGTACTTAGTGTGTATTGCCTCAAAGTAAAAATATTTTTGGAATCCTTCACAGTCAGAAAACTGTCTTCTGCAATCAAAATTAGTTAGAATCTGCAGCTAAAATCACCCCATTTTATTTGTTTGTGGAATGGTTGTTGAGGCGTCATTTTTTTACAAGCAAATGGCAAATGCCTGCTCCGGTGTATGGCTGATGCAAATTAAGTGTATACTCTATTTCATAAATGAAGGCAGAATTATTGGAAACACTCTTTTTCTGATCAGTAAAAACTGATTACCATCAAAGAAGGGCCTGATTACGAACCACCAGCTTAGTGTTTAGCCAGAACATCTGGCTGACTCAGAGGGGAAAATTTGCTGAGCTTAAAAAATGTTTATCCAACTTTCAACTCATGCATGTATAGAACACAGATGAGGAAACATCTGATGTCCTTCTCATTTCTGTTGTTAAACAAATGTAACTCATCTTCAAGCAAAAATTTAGTAAGCTTTTTTTCTCACTGATTTGGCTTCTTAAGCACTTGAGTAACAAGGACTAGAAAAATAAAGCATAAGAAAACTGAGGGTGATTAGAGCCCTTGAAAGTATCTGAAGGATATTTTTGACTTTGCATACATTCACATACACTTTGATCTAGGTGGACTTTTTACTACTTGAATTCAATTCATGTCAACTGATTGCTCTGACTTCTGCCCTGTCTGTGGCTGACACTGTAGTGCTTGGGGAACTGGCCCACAGAACAAATAACTCTGCTTATGTGTCCCTTTCCCTGGGAATTCTCCCTCATTCACTCCAGGTTAGGTCAGTAGCATCCTAAGTGCATCCATTCCTTATAACTGGCATCATGATTTCTTGTTCACGTAACACTCCTAAGTTCCCAAGTCTGTCGTCCTAGTGAAATGCCTGGGTTTTTCATTCACCATCGTGTCTCAGGCCCAAGAACTAAGCCTGACAGGTACCAGGCACTCATTGTATATTGGTTGAATGAATGAATGAGTGAATGAATGAATCAAATGCCTCGTCTCTCCTCATAGGAGTTTAAATCCAGGGGACAAGCCAAGTGTAAAAATGATGATGAGGCCAAGCAGAGGAAGGACAGTGCTGAAAGAGAAATATGAAAAAGGAGTGGTTATGTGCAGTTGTAGCCATTAGGCATTCTTTCATAAAGGAATTGTTTTCTGGGTTAAATGCGGGCTTAGGTAGGCTACTAATAAGATGTGTGTTTATTTATCCATTCTTTTTAATTTAACTGAATTTGAAAAGAATTCATATTCATGGTAGAAGAGTCAAAGAGTCTTCGGTCCTCTTTAGGTGGTTGTTTATTTGCTTATTCTCTGCCATGTTTCTTTCATAAAAACATGTTCTTTTACTGTATTCTGACCAGGCATCTTCATGGGTAACTTTTTCCCACTACAACAGTGTGATTTAAACCATAATTTCCAAGAATATAGTAGCCAGCTAAAATCGGCACAGATGTAATGCCCTGGGTCAATTTAAAATGACATGTGAACATCAGCACACAAAAAAAGTTTCTAAACCCTGTAAGCCTCAGTGGGAATTTTTCATTGGCTCGTTCCATTACAATCTTTTTCTCAGGGATAAGGTTTTCTAAGTCAATATTTTCCTAAACGCGTGCCCTTTTGTCTTTCACTAAATATGGTAGTCTTTGTTTCTTCACTGACCATGTGAGAACAGAAGGAAAATTTCTTCTCAGAGAAGACAGAGCAAAGGGATATATACTTCTTGCCAAAGGTTATCACAGTTTAATAGTACGCAGGAATGCACATTTCTCTAAACAGAATGTGCTATGCCTTCTGAAGCTGACACCATTTATTTAGTCTTATTAAAGAGCTGGGAAAGTGACCCAAGTCTAGGAGAAACACAGGCTGCTGTGAGTGGTGTGGCTGCTCTTTGTGGCAAATGAAGGAGCCCTCCAGGGCAGCAAAGGTTTCTGGGAAGAAAAATGCTCAGGTCAGGCAGGATCCCCTTTCTCTTCAGCTCCCTGCTCTCAAACCTATTTGCTCCACCCTCCCCACTTTCATATTTTTTAATTAATGTTTTTTTTTCTTGTACTTGTGCACTTGCTTTTGTTTTCTTTGCTTTTATGCTATAGTTATTTTAGGTGTGGTTTGACACCTCCGCCAGATGGGCATTAAGTCGAAGGCAGAAGTTGGCATGCACACACTGCCTCTAAATAGATGCAGATCTTGCCTAGATGATTCCTCTGTACCTCTGTCCTCTACATTCAAGTCTGTGTTTTCCCAATGTCGGTGTGCATCCATGTCACCTGAGAAACATGACACAGCAGAAGATGCTGTGGCTTAGATATTTGCATTTATTCAACAAGTAGCTGATAACTACTTAGTTTTGTGGGGAGGGGATGCCCATCCATTCAGATCAGCTCAAAACTGAAGAATTCTGGGCTGCTCACTAAAACCAGGACATTCCTAAGCAGTCTAGGACAGATGGCCACCCTATTTAGGGACAAAGACTAGTGCCAAAACAAAGTCCATCTATCTATTTTCTGCCTTCCAATTCTAATTATACTTGAAAAACAACCTATACATCTATGGATGTGAAATAAATAGACGTGTTACTTATTTTTATTCTTCCGATATGCCTCAATCATTCCACTTAAGGTTAATATTAGACAAAGACTCGCTTCTTCTGGAAAATAAATCCTTTCTGCCAACATATACTCTTTTTCAAATAAGGTTACAAAACTCACTTACCACTGGCATAAGCAGTTCTCATCCTAGGATGGTTTGCAGTTGGCTGACCAGTTAAAAGACAAACAAAACACAACCCTGTAGATAGACAACGATGCTCAGTGCTCCTTGTCTCATCCCCATAGTCTCAGCAATTCACTTTGGACTCAAACACCAAAAGACAGCAGGCACTCCCCCCTACCCGGATAACCAAACATGTCATCTGTAAAACCAACTTGTTTCAGTCACTTTGGTTTAAAAAAAACTTCGTGTACTAGGTCACAAAGTAAGTCAGTGAACTAGCGGGAGACACAGCCCAAGACAACCAAGGCCCAGCTCTAAGACTGCGCGAGTCACCCCTCATGCCTGGGCGAGGCCTCCAGGGCAGGCAGAGCCAGAGGGCAAGCCTCTCCGTTACACACCGTGTCTCACTTCCCACATGGCTGAGTGACGATGCAGGGGGAGCTGCCTTTTTGGATTCATGCCTCTCGCATCATCTCATTTGTCCCACAAGTGACAGGGAGGACACTGACGTCATTTCACTGAGATCCACGCAGAACCCTGTGGACTTTCAGGGGTCCTGAGGCAACAAGTTCTGTGTTCCTTTTTACGCTTGCTTACCCTTTTAGACTAAAATAACTAAACAAATAACCTTTAAAAGTGAACCATAGGAGATTTGTAGTTGAAAGGAAAGGAGAGTGGATGACTGAGAAGAGAAGCTATCAAAATAGTCAGCTACCAAATAAGGAAAATGTTCAAGTTCCCTACCTTTATGAATTTTAAACATGGATGGAATTGCACTTGGATTAGATTTGACAATAAAAGTTCAGAGTTGATTGTAGCTTGTTTGGTCTGATAAAGATTAGGACTCTGGAGGGAGGGTCGGTCCAAGTTGCAAAGCCACAGTTTTGCCCAGTGCAGTCACTCCCGCATCCCATTTCGGAAAGAGAATCCTTACCACGTCTGACAGTGTGCTTTTTGCACGTAGTCCTCATTGAATTTTATCTTATACAATATTGTTCGGTGGTCTTTGAGATTTAAACACCAGAACTATTAATAAAATTCACTAATAACAAAAAAAATAATGACATCAACTAACATTAAGTAACTGTAAAATGATTACTTTGGTATACTTTTTTGCTCTTGTATTCAAAGATTATCAGCATTGCTTAGGTTTAGAGCTATCTGTGAAAACAAACAAACACATCTTACCATCCTCTTCCAAACAGGGTCCTTGAATATTAAGTTGAACCATAGACTTAAGTGTGCTTGTTCAGATTTGCAACACCTAGGTCCAAAGTTTCCCATTTGTTCGCTTTCAGCCGGTGTGTGATAGGGAGTTTATGCGCTGAATGGAGTTGGCATGGATAGAAGTGAAAGGTTTCAATTGGAACTTCTAACTTTGGACCTCTGGGGCAGGCAGTGAGACACCAGTTGAGAGGGCAGCGACTAAGAGGAAGCGTGCTTTGGCAATATTAAAATACAGGAAGTACGGAAGAAGACAAGAACCGAGAAGTGTGAGTATACACTTTGGTGTTTTCTATGTGGAGAAGCACAAAGACAAAACAGAATGCTGTAATAATAGAGGGCGGGGTGAGGGGAGGAGTAGTGGGATTTCAGAATGTGGATCTTGCACGGGCCTCGTTCTGCAGGTGAGGGTCCGTCTCCTGAAAGGCTGAGAGGCAGGTGCCCAAGCTCAGTGTCTTTCTGATGGGTGGTCCGATCCCACACAGAATCTAGATTTCCTGACCCCACCTCCGGGACCCTTTTTTACTGCAACTTTCAGGAATGAATAGAGTCCAAGGAAGAGTTGGAGTCATGTCAAAAACTCAGAATTCCTTCTACTCAGAGGTCTTATTCTCTATCACTTTCATTGTGGGGGACATTTTCTCTTTAATGTCTTCCAATACATCGCAGGCCGTGATTAAGACAGCACTTACCCTTGCAAAGAAAGCACTTCAATAGAATGTAGCCAAAAGCAAGTAGAGAATAAGAAATGGAGATTGTTTTAAGATAAAACAATAAAGTGCCACTTTAGTTAGTAGATTTATTTAGCTTGTATAGAGTTCCACATCTTTGTTTAGCTCATATGCTCCAAGAACGTCCCGAAGAGATTTCAGATAGGCCATGTCTCATTTATTACCGAATGACTGAAAGGATTACTGGGTACCGTTCAATGGCTTCTCTGCCAGATTCCTGCGCTAGTCAGAGTTGAAGCATCATTCTTTCCAGCAGTTTGCTCACCTACTTTTCATGGCTCAGTCTATGCCTTTTGACTAGACACCCCCTTTGCAAAATATTATCTGTGACTTTCATAGCTTTCAAACCATGACCTGCCCCCACCCCACTTTGCCCACATGGTGTCTTATTATAAGGCTCCGCTAAGCAGTGATTCTCCAAAGACTGCTCCCAGCCAGCTCCCGGTGCTCTGACAAAATACTGAAGACTGAGTGGCTTACTCAGCGGGAATGTGTTTCTTGTAGTTCTGGAGGCTGGGAATCTAAGGTCAAGGTGCCACAGATTTCGTTCCTGGTGAGTGTCCTCTTCCTGGGTCACAGATGGCCACCTTCTCAATGTGTGCTTGCATGGGTGAGACAGAGTGAGCCCCCACCTCTCTCTCTTATTATAAGGACACACTGGAGGCCCCACGTCCATGACCTCATCTAACCTATAACCTGCCACAGGCACACTGGCACAGCCTGTCACTTTGGGGGTTAGTGCTCCCACCTGTGAATTGGGACTGGGGCGGGGCAACCATTCAGGCCATAACAACTGTCATGGGCGCCACTGGCATGAGTGTCGTTGGAAAGGCCTGGGAGGGAAAGCACAGCTTGCCAGCAGGGAAGTTTCAGGCCTCTGCTTCGGGGGGAGGCCTTCCAGTAGCCCACAGAGCCAACTAGACCTGGCTGTGCTGCATGGCCGACGGTGCAGGTGCAAGGAGACACACCCGAATCAGGCACTCCGCAGGATGGCCTGGGCTTAGGAGCCTCCTGCCCCATGGCAGCCAACATTTCTGACAGATCCATGGGCATGGCCGACAGGGTACATGATAAGGGGCATGACAGAAAAGTCCCCACATTCAGGGGACACCCAACACTATGAAAGCCTTTCCAGATGTTTATAGTTTACTTCTAGTTCCTCCCAGACTAGACCCCATTTGTCAGTCAGCGTCATTTTTCCCGTAAGTAATGTTCTTACGTAACATAGTTGCTATTTATGGTACCAGGTGGCCAGGGGAACAGAGCTAGAACCTTCACTAAAGGCCAAGTTTTCATGCTGATGGAAAAAAGACTTCCGTTAACTCTTTGCCCACGCTCCTGGATGAGTGGACATTCTCCCTTCTCTTCCATGTCTCAGAGCCATTTCTGAGAGCACTGGGTTATTTTAGGAAACTGTCATAGAGGTGTATACTTTTAACTTGATCAGGAGACGTTACGCTAATATTATACCCTTCTCTCCAGGATCTTCTTAGCCCATTGTACTTGTACCAGAATCCCAGAGAGTAATGACACACTCGGTGCTATAATTAGTAAAAGTCACGTATGATGCCTGTGTGATGGATTCACTTTTTTAGGAACTCTCTTTAATAATATGACATTGTATTCTGAGTAACATCCTAATGCATAAATTAAATAAGTCATTTGATACAGAGTCATTCTCGCCATAATTGGAGTCAAAGTCAGTTTGTCAGTCAGCATTTATTTAGAGGCCCCAGAGAATCACGCCCTGTTCCGGACTGTGGACATTTATGGTGAGGGAGACAGACAAAGTCCCTTTTTTAAGAGCTTGCTCTTGACTAGGGGAGACCATCAACAGGTTTTAAAAGTAAATGCTTAATATAATTTGAGTTGCAGTAAGTAGACAGGGAATGGCAGTGGGAGGAGATTAGGAAAGACTGCTTTGACCGGAAAGGTCAGCCAAGGCCTCAGGAGGACGCTCCATCAGAGGTGACAGAGATGGTTGAGGTAGCACACCCACGCAAAGCCCCAGCAAGGGAGCATTCCGACAGAAGGAGCCCAAACTCAAGTATATAGAGATAGGAAAGTACTAGATATGCAACAAAACGATGATAATTACTCTACTCACTGCCAATAGTTATTGGGCTTACAATGTGCCTGGTATAATGCTAAGTACTTAATGATCATTATTTCTTTTCTTTTCTTTTTAAAGATTTTATTTACTTAATTTTTAGACAAAGGGGAAGGAAGGAAGAAAAACATCAACGTGCGGTTGCCTCTTGTGCACCCCCTACTGGGGACCTAGTCCGCAGCCCAGGCATGTGCCCAGACTGGGAATCAAACCCTTTGGTTCACAGGCCAGTGCACAGTCCACTGAGCCACGCCAGCCAGGGCTCATTATTTCTCTTTAAACCACTTATGACTTTGCAGATAAGGAAACTGAGGCCAACAAAGATGAGATTACATGCTTCAAGTTACATAGGTTTTAGGTTTCATGTCAGAAGTGGGAACACAGGCCAAAAGCCCAGTTTCTAAAGCACTCTCCTTAAGCTAGACCTGGAGTTTCCTAGAACCAGATTGTTCTCACTGTTTGCAGGCCCGCTCTGCTTATGAAAAGCTGAGGGAAACTTAAAAAAAAAAAAAAAATGATGCCAAGGGCTGTCAGGGAGAAGCAAAAAGCACGTGCATTTGGCCAAGGGAGCATTACTTTGCAGTCTATTAGCTACAGTTAAATATTTAACACCTTGAAAGCTCTAGTTTGATGACATCTTCAAATTGCCAGTGTCTGTTTACTTTGGGGCAGACGGCGACATTACTGTATTCGAGAACAGTCAACCCAGCCTTCTTCTGCTTAAACTGAGTGGTTGCCTCTTAACACCCAAGGCAGAAGTTGGCGAACATTGTCTAAACAAACCAGTTTCAGCAGAATTTTAAAGTTACTCAGAGATACATTGCTGTTAGAAAATAATTCTCTAAAAAGTTACAAAATTCTGTAGCATGACTCATTATTTGCTGACTGCTTTGGATGAAAATAATTGGCGCTTTTTTTTTTTAATGTAGTGCCATAGCCAGAAACAATAAACCCCCTTTGGAAAATACACCATTCAGTTTTATTTGCCATTAAAACCTTTTTTTTTTTTTTTGCATTTTTATGGAGCACTGGTCAAGCTTCTCTTCAGAGAGAACTGTTTTAAAAAGAGCACAGTCTTAGTACTCTTTCAGAGCTATCCTTTACAGAATCAGGAGGCTGAATTTAATTTTGTTAATTATATTAATCACAACTGGCATGCATTATACCTTCACTGTGTGCAGGCACAGTCTGAAGTGCTGTAACCACTCAGGAATGAACACTAAGAACATTCCTATTTCATGGATGAAATATCCAAGAATGAAAGAGGTAAACCAACTCTCTCAACACCACATGCAACTATCTCCAGAAGAAAGTGCATAGCATCATCCTTTGGGGGGCCCGAATGTCATACTGGGATAATGAAGTACTATTATCTGCATCCAGTAATACATTCAGCATTTTCAGGGAGTGTTCAGTCACATAATTCTTTTGTTTGTTTAAGCCGGCACAAATGTATGCTCCTGCCCTTGGCTCCACTGAAGAGAGTGTGGAAACCCCATATAGTAGGTAGTTACTAGGTCAGTTGTGATACCTGAGTACGTACCACTGTATATGACATAAAAACATTTTTTTCAGGCTACTTTGTCCCTGTTAAACCATCAGATCCATCACCTTTCCTGCTGATTGGTTGGCAGGCTTTCCGAAATGTCAGTTGGCTATGGGGGTAAGTAGGATGTGGGATATTCTTTCACCAAATATGACCAACCACACAGAGTGCACTTATATTAATATTGTCATTATAGACGTTTGCCTGTAGAGCTAACTCATCTTGTTTCCTTATCCATAGAGACACTTATAAAAAGTGCTGGGATCTTTGTCCATCAATAGATGAATGGATAAAGAAAATAGGCTATACATACAGTGGAGCATTGCTCAGCAATAAAAAACAAAAGGACTGGAATCTCATTATGTGTGACAACATGGATGGGCCTAGAGGGTATTTTGCTAAGTGAAATAAGTCAGAGAAAATACTATATGATTTCACTTATATGTGGAATCTAAAAAAATGAGTAAACAAAACAGAAACAGATTCATAGACACAGAGCAGAAGCTGATGGTTGCCAAAGAGGAGAGGGATGGATGAAAAAAAATAAGAAAATGAAGGTGATTTCCATTTTTATAAAATGGATTAATGGACCGTTATGGGTTGGAAAAAAAGAATATGGAGAGGATTGGAAATCAACCAATTTGTCTAGATCTGGTGAAAAGAAGGAAGGAAGGAAGGAAGGAAGGAAGGAAGGAAGGAAGGAAGGAGGGAGGGAGGGAGGGAGGGAAGGAAGGAAGGAAGGAAAGAAGGAAGGAAGGAAGGAAGGAAGAAAGGAAGGAGGAAAGGAAAGGAGATTGAAACCCACATTTGGTTGAGCTCAGATCCAGTGGTCTTCCAAAAAAGGACATGCCCTCATTTCTCATCCTTCTGGCCGCAGTTTCAGTTCCTATTTGGCATCACGAGGCCATCATCGGGCATCTCACCTAGGGGCTGAAACTTTGTACTCAAGTAAATGTTCATTTCCTCTCATAAGCCCCCTTTCCCAATTTCTCATTTTCTGCACTCTTCTGGCTTCTTATTGCTTCTATTTTGGCAATCCCTTGTATTTCCTAACTCTTATGTTACCGAAGAACTATGCTTCCTAGCAATATTTGCTAAGACAAGCTAAGCCTTTCTGTTTGTCCTGATGTGGCCCAAACCCAGAAAATCAGATTCTAGCCTTTTACTTGGGTATTCCTGTGTGCTCTGATCTAACACACTTATTTGTTGCCAACGAGGTTTTTATTGTTTGCTTAACAAAATGGTTTCATTAAGTGAATAACTTTATGGATTCATTTGATTTATTTTATTACTGGCTTGGGAAAATAATATACAGCTTTTGTTAAGGGAGTATGTTGAAAAATAGGATCTTTACCTATATAGACATTTATTTTTATGATTTATTTCCCTGTATAGCAATGAAATTATTTTACAGGTTTACTTTAATATATTTAATTGCTCTCTTGGGAATTCCAAATCTAACACATGCAATGGTGCTCCTAATGTCCACTGCATTCCAGATCAGAAAATCACAGTCATTTATATATCTGTATCTCTATGTATCTATATAGATCTATATATTATATAACTATATCTACATCTATATCTATAAATAGATCTATATCTCTATCTTAGACTAGCTAAGAGTCCTCTCATTAAGTATGAGTTGCCATGTTAATAAAAATAGAAATAAAAAACTACTTTCTACTACTAATATATTAAGGGAGAAGCAAGTTTGCAAGCCCACCGAACTTTCATTTATAATGACAGAGAAACACTCCATGTAAGTGAGATCCTGAAAGAGGAGTCAGAGGTGAGCTTTCTCAATGCTGGTAATTAATTCTTGCTTTGCATAGGCTAATTGAGGGCAATCATCCAATACTTGATGTCATTTCATTTCCTAGCTGTCAATGGACTACAACCTGTTTTCCCTGCTAAATCTGTTAACCTCTGTGCTTCCTTTTGCTGGTAGAGGGATGTTCGAGATAGAAGGGCAGCAAAAGCTTTGTTCCTTTCTCTGAATGCCAATATTTGCCTTCAGTGGAATGTTCCTTTGATAGGTTTTTCTTTCTCTAACATCTCTGTTAAGGTGCACACACATGCACACACACAGCAGCAGCAGCAGCAAAAGCAAAAAAATTAGGGGACCAAAATGAAGAGACCGAACTGGAGGATAACTTCTTGCATAATCTTCCTAAGTTGCAGACTAGCCGGTGCTCTGTTACAGACCAGTGCATTCAGTCATTCACTCGGCAAACGGTGACAGAGCACCCCTGAAATTATAGACATGCTGCTCAGTTGCGGAGACTTGAGAAAGAAGGTACTAACTCTGCATGGAAGCAGCTCAAAGACCACAGATGAGGTTGGGGTGACATCAGTGCACCTGTTTGTATATGGACCTGGGCATCACCCATCATTTTCTTGGGTGTCCACTTTCACAATTCTAGAGACTCTCTCTCCTCAAAATTTCCATCCTAAGGCAAGTTACTTATGTGACCTTCCCCAGCCTGTATAGCTGACTCTCCTTCCTCCCTCAGTCCTCCCCGCTGCCCAGAAGAATCTTATTCCAAGCAAATGGATTGTTTGGCAATAGTTAGGTCTGCAGGGCCAAGTCTTCCCCATGGGAAGAAATGTATCAGTGTGTGATTTGAGTTTCTGGTTTGGCTGGGCACGTTGTCTCGATGGCCAGTGAGATACCGGCTGTGTCTATGTCCGTCAAATAGCTCAGGCAACCGCAGCAAATCCAAGTTGAACAAATCCCTTTTATTCTAAAAGATAATTGAAGTAAACATTGCTGGGTTGTTTTGTTGTGCTTAAATACTTGCCGATCTTGATCTCATCATATGTTTAAACAGCATTAACGTTTTTATTTTACAAATTTGGTATTTACCTGCTAGTTATAATTTTCTAGATCATATGATTCCCTAACCCAGTACATTACTTACATCATTTTCTATGCATAGCGTTGTGTGTTCTTGGAAAGAAAGGACTGAAACTATCTTCACAACCTGCCTGGAGCTTATTATCGTGCCTAACACAATGGAGGCACTGAGTACAGCGGGCTAAATTTGTTGGGCTTTAATCAATGTTAATGACTACTTCCTTTTTTATATAAGCAAAAGCAATTTACATACTTGAAGACATTCTAAATCAGGTTTGCTTCTTCATTTTTTTTCTTGTGCCTGTAGTTTTAAATTACTGATCATATGTGTATAATTCAAATTAAGTCTTGAGACGATCTGGAAAATAATGCAAAGCTCAAAATGTTTATGAACTAATAGAATGCATCGCTTGCCAGAAGCTATAGTAGTGCTACAGCCATGAAGTGGAGCAGGGCCCTATATCTCGCTGTTGTCCATCACAATATTGAAATTGAATCACGGATTTAGCCTCTGTGATTCGCTTTCAGAGAGACTTGTTTTTATCATCCTTAAAACACCCAATGGTTATATTAGTTTAGTCTATGCTGTTTTTGCCTCCGTGTTCACTGTGCCCCTTTTCTTGTGGGTGGCAATCTTTTGTCCTTTTGCTAAACAGAGATAATAGGATCATTGCCACTGGGAATACAGAACTTGGAGACCGCCCCCTTCTCTGAGCATGTCCCTACCTTAACATCAGGGAAATTTTAACCTGTCTGGACCATTCTGGACTTTTCTTCACATTACCCAAATGTGTGCACTTAATTCCATGAAATAGAAAAACTGTACTCTTCTCCATTGGCATAGTTTGTAGTAAAGGGTTAAGGACATCTTGCTTTTCGTTATAAGACTAAAGTATGCAACTTACCTTACAAAAGGGAATCAGATCCAAACCATACAGATGAGTACCGAGATCCAAAGTTAAGTAAGAATAATGTGAAAATAGTCTGATAGTGTTTAATGGGAAATAAAAGTCTCTGAGAAAAATGAAGAGGAAGGACGCTTATGGATTCAAGATCAAAAAAGAATACTGAAAGCAGAGATTTTTCTTAAAATACTACTACATCTGTATCAGCAACTTAGAATTAAATATGTGTGATGTGTGTATATCAAATTCATTCATTGAAAACTGAAAAAAGGCCATTTTTTTCCCTAAAGGTTACATCACCACAGGCAATACACATGGCCAGTTACTTCCCACCATATCAGATTCCGTTAGCTATTGCAAACAATTAGCTCAGCCACCTTTGTGAATTTATTATTTTTCAATCTTCTCATCTTCAGATGACCCTTGGCTTAGTTGAATTGTCAAAAGTAATGTACAAAACAACCCCTGAGCCTTCTCTACGCTGATACACACAATATTATTAGACAGCTGGCACGATAGCTATATGGACTTTCATTAAATTAACCTTAATGGCTTAATGTTTCAAAAACAAACAATTCATTTCTAAGACCTAACTTCGACCCTGATCTCAGATCACTGCTGTTAAAGATTTAGCATTGTCGATGTTTGAAATGCATCTTAGAGCAATTGAATAACCTGCGTTTTATCCTTATCTTCAAATCTTTATTTTAGCATCATCCTTATTTTGCCTGGTTATTCTATTTTTTATCATAGTAAAAATTTATTAACACAAGCTAATTGGATTTTACTTGATAGAACAGCATTTTTATTTCTGTTTGATCTCAACCTTATGGAGGGAAAATTTATTTTTTATCACCCATGTGTGTGAAGCACAGCATAAAAACCTGCCCATAAAAAAAACTCCTATTTTTAAAGGTCTTATAGAATAAAAGAAATATATAATGATACTTTCTTTTTTTAATGATACCTTTTTAATAGTCTGTTCTTTACTAACCAAAGGCTTTTACAAGTATTATTTTGTTCCTGTGAAGACTGTAGGAATTATGCCTGTATTGTACATGAATATCAGGGGTTCAGAAACAATTAATCGACTTACCTAATTTGAAATACTTACAGGTAGTCAAAATCTAGACGTGTGCAAGTCCGGGGCCCTGTGTACTGCATTCCTATTCCTGGAGTTCAGACTCTGAAAATGTATGTGTTAGATGCATTTGAAATTGTCACTATGAATAAAATAGGGAAGAGGTGCAAAGGCCATTGATGAAATTAGGAATGATCTAATGGAATAGCTCCACAGATTAAGATTATGCAATCTTCTCAGAGTATCTGAGGCCACCCGTTTGAGCCATAATATTAGACATAAAACAGATGAGGTGAGGCAGCGCTATACAGCTACAAAATCTTGTGTGTGTCCTTTTTACATGTAAATATAAGTCATATTCTTACAGGATCAGCTCTTTTTGAAAAATAAAATATGTGAGGGCTGTCCAGGAAAAGTCCAGCCCTTGTTAACATAATGAGAACAGTTTGTAGGACATCAATGTAACCTGGCAGCCAAGGAGAGTGGACTGGAGTGCACATGTGTGAACAATGACGACTTCACTGTACTAGTCAGTGGGGGCAGTAGATGCCATTGAGTGAGCGTGTGTACTGTGTGGTCATTGCATTCAAAATGACTAAGTGTGTTAAGTTTGAACATTCCTCCACGGAAACTATTCAGATGATTCAGAAGGCCTTCAGGGACAATGCAATGAGTGCAGCACAAATAAAAGTGTGGCACAAATGCTTCAAAGATGGTCGAGAACGTGTTGAAAGTGATCCACATTCTGGAAGGCCTGCAATAAGCAGAGCACCTTGAGAATGTTGAACGTGTACGGACTGCGGTCAACAAAGATCAGCGACTGGCAGTGCGAGAACTAAAGCTGATCTGGGCATTCCAAAAACTACTGTGTCCAAGAATTTGATGCAGGATCTTGGCATGAAACATGTCCTGGCAAAATTCGGTCTGCAGCTTCTGCTACCAGAGCAGAAAGAACATCATGCAGCAGTTGCTAATGACTTGATTGAAACCACTAACAATGAACCAGGTTTCCTCAAGAAGGTCATTACTGGAGATGAATCACGGGTCTCCAGCTATGATCTGGAAACAAAGGCTCAGTTGTCCCAATGGGAGGCACCTGGTTCTCCACACCTGAAGAAGGTGCAGCAAAGTCACAGAAAGATCAAGATCATGTTAACTGTGCTGTTTGATTGGGAAGGTATTGTCCCTTATGTGCATGCTCCTCCAGGCCAAACAATAAGGAGTACTACCTCAATGTTCTTCATGGTTGAGAGATGTAGTACAATGAAAACAGCCACAGCTGTGGGCAACTGGTGGTTGGCAGCTTCATCATGACAACATGCCCATTTATGCATCACGTCTCATGAAGAGTTTTTTGGAGAAACATCAAATCACCCAGGTGTCTCAGTCCCCCCTACAGCCCAGATTTGGCACTCTGTGACTTCTGCCTTTTCCCAAAACTGAAATCACCTTTGAGAGGGACAAGATTTCAGACCATTGATGAGATTCAGGAAAATATGATGGAGAAGCTGATGATGACTCCATAAAAACCTTTATAGAATAGTTTGAGCAGTGGAAGAGATGCTGGGAGAACTGTATAAGGTGCCTACTTTGAAGGGGACTGAGGTGTCATTGTCCTATGCACAAAATTTCTTGTATTTTGTGTATTCTTCCATAAATGCCTCTATTTTTCATAGTACATGGCTTGATATATTCTGGACAGATCTTGTGTGTATTTTAAATAACAGAAAAAAATAGAGAGAATAATATAGTAAATAATACACAATATCAATGATTGGGTCCACCACCCATCACTAATATTCTTCAAAGTCACAAACAATGTCCAAAGAAAGTTCCACATTCTCCCTCCCTCGACACTCCATCATGCATTCTACACCCCATTCTAAATGCTTCTTTCCTAGCCTGTCAAGCATATCCGTGCTTCTGTGCACTCAGCGATTCCATTCCCCTTTCCAACAATAATCTTACTGCTTATTGCTGCTGATGTGAAAGTGATTAATTCTGCAAGACCTTTCTCAGTTGCCTGGCTAGACTTGCCTCCACCTGTTTGTTCCCATAGCATTTGTTTTATACCAAAAACAAAAAAAGAATCAAAATTATAACCTCACACATTAATTAGCTGTAAATGTTCCAGGGCTTTTGACCCTGTGGTGCCCCTGTGCCTGATATAATACCATGTATATAATATAGTACCTGTAAATGAATCAAGTCAAGCAGAAATAACCATAGGGAAGGTTGGGGGTGGGAATTGAAATAGAGTGACAGATATAACAATAGGTATTATTACGACCTAGCAGCAGTGGTTTTCCTGGGTTTGAGAACTATTGGATGTAGTTGTTTCCTGTGGGTCCAGCTCACAGACAGAATGAAGAGACCCAAGTAACTGTCTCTGCTTGACTGGACCAGAGGCATCCTGCACAGATTTATGGGTTGTTGTTTGCTTTCTTCCATGTAAACTTTTCTACATACCCAGGGCCACTGAGAAAACAGATGTGGGGAGCTTCCGTTTATGTAACTCACCCCAGTGGAGCGGGCTTTTATCAACACCCTTCAAAATACGGGCTTATGCAGTCCTAGTTCTGCTTATACTAACTTCCCACCAAAGCATATACTTTCCTCCTTCTCTTTCAGATATAGAAGTCAATTGGCCAGGTCAAGGCTTATTTTGAGAGCATTTTATCTCTTTCAGGATGACATAGTTACAACCTCTTTTTTTTTTTTTAATTCCTAATCCGCCTCCTTTTTCTGTATCCCTAACAGAAGAGGCATGTTATTTATGTGTACGCTTGAAGGCAAATTCTCAAAGTTGGTTTAAATTCATGTTTGTATGTCTTTGTGAACTGGAATTACAGTCAAATAATCAATAAGTTTTGTCCGTGGAATGTCTGGATGATTGTGCTGTGATGCCTCAAACCCTGACAGCAGCAATAACCGTAATAAAGACAGAGAGTATGTCTGACTGCCACAGGGTTTAAGGAGGGAGGGGCGGGGGGCAGGCCATGGAGGTGGCAAGACAGCGTCTCATGCAGGGTGTACATTTAAAGTGAATTTTGTGTAATAAATTGAACTTAAGTGGAAATGACAAGGCACCT
Source organism: Micronycteris hirsuta (assembly GCA_004026765.1). Lineage (NCBI taxonomy): Eukaryota > Metazoa > Chordata > Mammalia > Chiroptera > Phyllostomidae > Micronycteris > Micronycteris hirsuta. The sequence continues at coordinate 77,537 of PVJI01001280.1, forward strand.
GGAAAAACTTGAACAAAAGTACAGGCCTATTACAGGGAATATGTGTTTAAGAATAGCAGGTACTCTAATTCTCTGGAGGAGAGGATTTTGTAGGAATTAATGAGATGCCTTAACTAACAAGGTGTCATTAATATCAAGTAGAGCACGCATACATTTCACTAGAAAGCCAGTGATTAGAATGTTAAAATTATGATTCTAGGTGACAAATCTGGCAGCATCAGAAGACGAGAAACAAGGGAATCATTTTAAAGTCTTTTTGATTATCCAGACGTGAGGCATAAAGGCCTGGATTAGAGGAGAAGGAAAGAAATATATTGCAGAGAATATGATAAATGGAGTAGGAAAGAAGGCTATATTCTTTTTAAAATTTTATAAGTTTTGAAAACATATTGAATTGGCACTCAAAAACCTGACCTGTGTAATAATCACCCGGGGATTTAAAACCATGGCTCAGTGCTGCGGTACCCTTTCCGACGGCCCAGGTGGGACTCGTGGATGGATGTTTCAAGAAGGCGGTGCAGTTGTTTCTGACAGGTGGTGCATAGACCACAGTTTGAGACACACCAGCTTGATACATGTTTGAGGAAGAAAAGTGAGGTCCCTGGGACTACCAAACAATTAATTATCCTGTACAATCCACTGCTTGTTTTCTGATTTCAAACTTTTATTCACCTGACATTCATGAATTTAATATGGTAGAACAAATGCAAAGAACTCACCAACACATTTTGAAAAGAAAGAGAAGTGAGGGAAATTCCCCAATTAAAATACATCGAAGCGATGTCACCATTGTAGGGATGTCTAGCAAATATGCAAATGCTGTCCTGGAGCTTCAAGGTGACTCAAGCAGAGCAGATAGGTTTGGAGCCCACTATTCAGGGGCTGTGGTCAAAACCATTGGATGACATGGAAGAAGATAGAGAGGAAGGGGGAAAAAAGCTGAAAATAAAACAGTCGCACGCTCTGTGAGAGAGAGGAAGAAGGTCAAAGAGCAAAATACCCCAAACTAGGACTTCCGGAGAGCCAAGCCTCAGGTCCGCCCTGGTACGCAGATCCAGAGAAGCTCCACAGCTGCAGCTGGGCCCTTGGTCTGTTTCCTGTTCGAAACCGCCAGGCCTTCTAGTTGCCCAAACATTCTCCATTGTTATGACTTTCATCTTATTCAGATGCTAGATTGAATAAGAAGAAAGGTAACTTACCGTTCATGAGTGTCTTCTCTGAGTGGTCATAATTACTATATCCTCTTCCTGTTTCCCCTAACGAAATGGCATCAACTATGAGGCACACACCACTACTATACCATGTCAGTTAGTCAGCTGCACTATTTCAAACTGAAAAAAAAGCATTTTGTGATCCATTAAAATGCAATAAAGCATTTGAAAACTGAAAACTTTTGTATAGTAAAACATAAAAGTTAATGAAATTATTTAAATACATGCAGTTCAAAAACAGTATAAAAATCCCTTGCAACGTGGAGTATATTTTAGTAAAAAAAAAAATTATACACAGGCAGCAAATTAGAGGTTAATAAAGATTGTCAGTGAAATCCAAACCTAACTTAGTAAGCAGCACAAGATCAGTCTTTTTATTTAGAAAAATGCAGTATTACTTCCAACCTAGTGAGCCTATTATGTCTGCAGCTCCTCAGACTTACATGGCCGTGAGCAATTTGGGCTGAAGCCAGATATAACATTTTTATTTCAGCAAATCACTTCCCATTGTTGTACATTTTAAGGATGTATTGAAAGGTACTTTCAAGTCTGAAAATATCAACTGATCATACCGCAGTATACCTCACTTACAGGGGCCTTTCTGTAAACCACAGTGTTTTCTTTAACAATTAAACTATCTTAAGAATAGTAATGACTATGAACTACTCTATTACCGCATTAAAAAACACAAACTTTTTTTAAACAAGGCAGTTTACCTAACCTATTAAAAATGTCATATACATTTAATGCTCCCTTTAAAAAATAAATGCTACTTTTTATGACAGGAACGTGTAAACTTTTTTCTGAAGGGTAAATATGTTCTGCCCTGGCTAGGTGGCTCAGCTGGTTGGAGCATCATCCCTTACCCCCAAAAGGTTACAGGTTCGATTCCGGGCCAGAGCACATACTTAGGTTGCGTGTTTGATCCCCCATTGGTGTGCACATGAGAGGCAACCAAGGCTGCCCAATGATGATTCTCTCTCCCATCAATGTTTTTCTCTCTCTCTCCTTCTTTCTCTCTCTCTCCCTGCCTCTGTCTCTAAAATCAATATGCATATTCTTGGGTGGGTGAGGATTTTTATAAAAGACAAATACGTTCTGCTTTGTGTGACCATAGGGTTTCTGTCTCATCTACTCAACTCTTCCAATTACAGTGTGAAAGCAGCCATAGACAACACATAAACACATGGCTATGTCCGTATTCCAATAAAACTTTATTTACAAAAACAGACAGTGGGCCAGATATGGCCTGCAGGTTATAGTTTGCCAGCCCTTGTTCTATGAGATTGTTTCTCCAACATGTCAATAGTGTAAATATACTTCTCATTTGACGTGTAGAATTATGTCCCATACCCTTAACTGCAGTGTGAGGACGTCATATATCCCTGTGCAAGTCAAGAAGAGTGCTCGGTTTTGAAACCTTTATTAAATAAATGAAACATATGTAGAGCTGGCATGAATTTGGAAATCACTGAGAACTTCTCTAAGATGTAGGGCATAGTTTGATAGGTTATACCTTTTACTAAAATACTCAATCCTGTCTGTTCCTCATTCTTCTTTATATAACACATACACTTTGTCTGCTTGGTGAACTTTTTTTCTTTCTTCAAATTGCACTCTCTGTAACCCTCCCCTTAGACTGAGTGAGATATCGCTCAAGTGCATTTCTCTTTTATTTCAGTTATGGGGCCTCCTTGTACTTACTTGCTTGCATCTCAGTGACTAGGGTGTACGGACTGAGAGCCACTAGGGAGGAGCCAGATGGCATAGGAAGTTAAGAGCAGTGGATTCGGCACGAAAAGTATACATCGGGTTGCTCTGTCAGAAATGCCAAGATGACTGCTTGGAGAGTGAACTGTAGAGGGATGAGATAAAGAAGGAAAACTTGGTAGAAGGTATTTAGTGATCCAGGGAAAGATGATGGTAGTTTGAACCAGGAGGGGAGCAGGCAAAGTACATAGAAGTATAGAGATTCAGATGTCACTTTGGAGGTAGCACTTTGCTAGTAGATTGGATGTAAGAAAAGGAAAAGGAAAAAAAACATCAGGGAGAGCTTCAAAATTTTGGCTTTGAACAACTCGGAAACTGACGGTGCCATACAGAGGACGGCACTGATACTTGGGAGAGAAAATAAAAGTTCTGTTTTGTTTCTGTTATTTGAAATGCCTAATTGATGAGGATATTGAGGCCACTGGCTCTGGGAGTGTGGGTTAAGAAATGAGCCAGGGAAGAATATATCAATTCTCTGCCATGTCTGGGCCTGTCCACAATCCAGGAGAATTTACTGTGCACTCATAATATGCCTAGTGCTTGGCTGTGGCTCCAAAGGGGATAAAAGAAGAAAGACATGGATTCTACTCACAAACAGCTTTAAATGTACCTGTGATTACCATAGAGAACTTAAATATTTGAGGGAATGAGCAATAATTTTGTGCAACATGTAGCATACAGTTAAGTGCTGATGTATGCACGAATGAGCATTCAGAGAAAGCTACCGTAAACTAGTCCCTACGGAGCACAGATAGAATGCAGTGCCAGGGACTGCAAATGCAGCGGATGGCTCTGTGGGAAACGAGGTTTGATTGATCTCCGTGCAAGCAACAGCCTGACAACTCTGTTAGTAAAGGGGTAGCCAGGAGAGAAGTAAAATCAAGAATAAGGGAGCATTTTGGTTGTGATTTTAGGAAGAGGGAGAAACATATATTCCTTTCCCTATGTATTTTTATCTGTTCTGCTTAGAGTGGCAAAGAAAGAAGGTAATATTTCTTGAAAATGCATTTTTTAAAAAGCAACAAAAATATTTGGCATATAGAAACGTCTTGTAAAATTAGTTATAGAAAATGTGACATGTAGGAGGCCATCTTTAAATGTCAATAAGAAGAGCAAACATTGACTTTAGGTTAATGAAGGTGACATTATCATATTCAGTCTACCACTGTGTATTTGTTTGAACAAACTCTCAGAGGCAAAAGTTAAAAACACGTAAATTATGCCCAATCTTACTCAAAAGTGGATGCTCTTAGTCCTTTTAATAATAGATGAGTACCATTCAGTTCACAGTCTTTAGAACCACGGATTCTACATGGACAATGAGAATGTCTGCTCAGAGATTATTTGAGCTGGGCCTTCAAGTGTGGGAAGGTTTTTACAGGATTCACAAAGGGAAGAACATTATTCCAGGCACAGGAAACAGCGAATTGGAGAAAAGACTAAAATGTTTGCATTGAAAAAGCTATTTCAGAGGATACTTGGAGAAACATTTAGTTCCTATAAAGGGGAACTAGTGGGAACCTCATAACCCTCTGCATTCTGGTTTCCAATAAAATATAAAATGGTAGTTCTGCATGCTGTGATCAATTCATTGACAAACAGGTAGTGATACCTATTGTGTGTGAGCTACACAATTATTGGTATTCAACCATGCTTCTCTATTCACATGTGTACATTCATTTATCCATTTATTCAGTTAAAAATAATACCAGGTTGCTACTGCATGTTGGAAATTTGTAGGCTAGAGTTGTAAAATAATCTGTGTGTTATAGAAGTATACAGGTCAACGGAAAGAAATATTTTCCTCTAAAAAAATATCAGGGGTAGGCCGTGGCCAGATTTCTCAGCTGGCTGGAGCTTTGCCTGATACCACCAAGGTTGTGGGTTCAATCCCTGGTCAGGGCACATACAAGAAGCAACCAATGAATGCATCAGTAAGTGGAACAAATCAGTGTTTCTCTCCCTATCTCTATCTTCCTTTCTAATATAATCAATAAATAATTGTTTTTAATAAGGGCTATTTAAAGAGATGTTCACTTGCATAAGATTCAGACTCATATATTTCCAAAGTAGGTATAATTTATTCCTAAGGTATATTAATTGCAATAGTTAGCATTTAAGTCAGCATAGCTATTGACATTTTGATGTGAAAGGCATATACTATTTTACACTTATCTCCAAAGAAATTCAACAGTAAACATCATTTAATGCCAATATTTATATTTAAAAATACTACTAAACGGTGTTGAATGGGAACCGGACAAAATAGCGCCATCTCTGCACCCTTCAATCCATTTTTTCCCACCTTGCATTAATTAGAATGCTCAGCCGTCTTGAAGTATGTGACTCTCCTGTTTGCTTTGTTAGAAGAGAATATGAAAGCCGTGGTTAACACACACAGACAGTCTGTTGACAGTTTTAGTGCCCAGAGTGCTTGGAACACTGCTCCTGCAGCCGTGCATTTGAAAAAAGTTCAGAGTGACTGTAAACGTTTTAGATTGTGATCGAGAAAACAGTGCAGGGTGACATTGTGCTTCTAACCATCTCCAGTGAAGCTGTTAACATCCCTGTCTCTTCCCAAGAGAAGTCAGAAATTAATTTCCCGTTCATACTCTTATTCCCTCGAGATTCTACCCAGGGACTGGGGCCGAGTTGTGAGGTTTCACAGGCAGGTTCCTAAAGATTAACTTATTAAGTTTGGAGTTGTACAAATGTAGTGAAGCAAAGAGAGACATAACAAGTAATTCTTTTCTTTTTGGACCATTTTTGAAAAATTCACAAGAAATGGAGTTGTTCTTCATCCTAGGCCCTCTTTCTAGCAGTACGGGGCAGAAATCTCCTCCTATGCCTCCATGCAGAAAACCTCCTCAGTGTGTCTGTGTGGCTCCTTCCTTAGCTTTCTGTCCTTTGTAACCTTAAAGCGGGTGATGTCTCAGGGTTCTCCTGCTTTCTCCAATGCTGGAGTAGTCAGGGTTACAGGAGATTCAAAGTTCTGCTTTCCTCTTGATCGGGGGAGAATCAGCCAACGTGATGATGAGGTAGCCTCGCAAGTGGAACTTGGTCTTCACTCTTATTTGTATGGGTAAGGGGAGCACAAGCTATAATGGTGTGGGAGAATGTATTAAACTAACACCAGTAAACGGGTGTGTGGACTGTAGAGGCGAGCTCCTCAGCACAGTCGGATCTATTGAGACTTGAGATGGACCTGCCCACAGATCCGGGGAAACCATCATCATGGCATGGAGTAAGGATGCTTGCTTGTCCCTTACTAGCCATGGGACCCATTTAGCTTCTGAATTTTCTAACATTAATGTAAAATGAAGAATAATATTGACTTGACAAAACTACTGCAAGGATGATGTCAGAGACATTAGTTTGAGATAATGGCCTATTAAAATGTGAGGCATTCTAGTCAAGGATGTTTGTCTCCTAGGCCACATCCTGAACGTCTTGAAGCTCCACGTCTTTCTCCATTACAAGGTAGATGTTCTTGGAAGCTTCTCTATGTTTTGATTGAATTGTTCTGCCATTCTCAACTGGAACCTAAGTCATCCATTCAATGGAATGAATGAATTCTAGGATAACGCTAGTGGAGTCCCAGCCTTGGGAAAATATGAGGAAAATAGTCATTCAAATCCTGTTTTCTATTCTCTGCTTCAGATGCAAACCCCAGCTGAGAAAGGCTGTGGATGCTAAACTGTTCTCTCTCTCTGAATGGAAAAGTCAAAGGAAACAAAGACATGAAAGCGAAACATTTTAAAATTTTATTTTATACCCCTTGTTTTGGGATACATTTTAGAATGCCACTATTAACCTGTGTGTATGTGTGAATTTTATGCTAAACATAGATGAACTTCTGTATTGTGTCTCTCCTGTGCATTATATGTTGTATTGAGGGCTGCAGCAGGAAGAGAACTGCTAATAAGATGTGTGTTCATAAAATCTATCTTGTAATAATCAGCATAAAGCCAAGACTTTTAATAATAATCCTTCGTAACTACTTTTATGATGTTGAATATAATGGAGAACCAGAAGTCTGACATACTAATAGTTATCATATAAAAAGAAATCTAAGCTATGGTTATTTTATTTATTTTTATTAAATTTCTTAGGAACATTAGTTAATAGAATCATATAGGTTTTAAGTAGACATTTTTATGATACATGACCTGTACATTACATTGTGTGCAATTATTTTAGATTTCCAGATTGTTTTCTTAATAAACTGAGTAAATAAACTAATTCACATCTTTGTGATATGGATGCACAATTTTATTCTTACTTTGCTAAAAATGTTCAGCATTCATTTTCAGTTTATTAAGTAATTTCATGTTAATGTTGGCCAATATAAAAACAAATGTCTTTATACAGCTACTAATGTTTCATATTTATTAAACAGTGTCCGAAGATCATGTGTTTCTCTGTGTGCCGCTTGTACAAAGTGATTCTAATTTTAATACCATAAATGGAAACTTTTTAAAAATCGGGAGGCTAGGGATAACTTAGCTCATAATTATGAAAAGCAAATGGCATTTATTCTCACATTCTTTCACATTCACTTCCAACTTCAAATTTACGATGACTTTTATGACAGTATGAGTTTCAAAGAGAAGCAGTCATGTGAAAGATGCCCGGAGAAAAAAAATTAAATTCCCTTTTTATGTTATGCTCTTTAGAGCCATCCTGGGCTGGAAGACCTTGCCGCACAGTTGGTTCTCTCAGTGTGGTCTGCAGCCAGCAGTGTGGGAACGCCTGGGAACTTGGTAGACAAGCACATTCTTGGGTCTCTCTCTAGATGTACTTGAATCAGAAACTCTGGGCACGGGGCACAGATTGCGGAATCTGTTTCAGCCAGCCCTGCCAGTGATTCTGCTACCTGTTCAAGTTAGAGAAGCATGCTTCTAGTACAGTGCCTCACTTCATTTAAATGGTCCGACGATCTGTGCTTTCTAGTTTGGTACACACACATCAGCACTTTGAACAGCACATTTTAGGAAGAATCTGGAAAGGTGGGGAAGGACTTCCCATCCACATTGAAAAACAGAGTTGTGTTTCAGTGATGTCAGTGATTTCATGAGGGGTGGACATTTCCAGCTGGATCATGATGCGGCATATGACCAGTCCCTGAGGATGGGGATATATGCCCAGCTGCCTGTGACAGTCACTTGATTTGGAAGGCTCACAGTATTCAAGGTTCTAAACAGGACAGACAAGATGCCATGTTGCTTAAAGCACAAAACACTGCTTAGGTTCATGCAGTAAATGTGAGCATCAGGCTGTTTATATTCAATTTTACGTTCTTTTAAAGATTTATTTAACATATATTCATAGTATTATTCACATACTTCGAGGATAAGCAATTCAGCTTGTCCCATAAGACCAGTGGCTGAGATTGGGTCACAGAACAAAGGGTAGCCACTACGTGACAAGTGTTGCAGGCATGCGTACAGTGAAAAGTTCTGTTTAGCAAATGGACCTCTGCTTGAACCACAGTGCACCGAGATGCGGCATAGTGTAGACTCCACTATGCGCTCTGCCAAAGCGACCCCATCATTAGAAAACAAGTGCTAAATAAATCAATGAGAGGACTAGGAAAACATATAGTGTCTTATAGTCCGTAGATTTGCTTTGTTATGCGTTTGGCCAGGACCTGTACAAGTAAGACAGAGATATTAAAAGAAAAAGGAAAAAAAAAAAAAACAGGTACAGCCTGTCACCTAACATATACTTTGATTTAAAACATCTAGTTCACAGGTGAGTAGGTATCATTCAGGTTAATTGGGGTCAGGAAGGCTCTTCATTGCCAATAACATCAATTCCCATCTGTGGACAGTGAGGTGTTGTGTCAGAGTTTTAATGCATGTTGAGGGGTTTTCAAAAGTAACAATTTTATTTGGGAAGACATCCAGAGAATTGTTTTTAAATTATTCTAAGGGTCAAAAATCAAGGGATTTGTTTTAAAGAAAATTGTAACTTCATATTAGCAGTATAAAAATTGTGGATATTTTCCATTTTACAGAGCAAAGACACCAAAATGGATGTATGTTAATGGAAGTATATATTTTAAATAGCAATTGCTTTATTTTTACTGTGCTAGTTTAGATATTTTTGAGCATGAAATTTATGTGATATGCATTTAACCTAGAAATCACAGTACTAATAGACTTCACATTTACATCTGTTTATTTTCACTGAAATGTGAGCATTTTGACAGAAAATGCTGTTGATGAAGTCTTTTGAAAATATGATTTTCTGAATATATTAAGTTTATAAAATAAAAAAATAAAGGGGCAGTAAGACTGGAAATGTGTTTCCATTGATGGAAGAATTCAGAAGTAATGTCAAAACAAAAGGGGGACTGGGAAAATTCTTCCTCCTTCCTCCCCCTTCTGCCCAATAACATAACCTTTTTCTCCATATTTTGATAATAGAAACTTATTAACTTTAACCTCTTCTTGGTCCCAAAATGAAATTTATGGTTTTTAAAAGAGCTAAGAAGTCATATGTACTTAGAGAAGGAAGAAAACAACATATATTTGATTTATGTTGCTGAGCTTGCTTTTGGCTTTGCCTTTCCAAGAAGAGCTTAAGCTTTTTCATCTTAACTCTGAGGCACCATCTTAATTTAAAATGTATGAGGTTTGCCCCGATGTGCCATAGCATCAGTTTCTGGTATCAACAAAATCAAAGCTCCTCACTTTCTCAGTCACAAAGAGATGAACTGTGAACACCAGGTGAATTTTCTCAAGTCAACATCCCAACAAAACAGAAAAAGACAGGATAGCTCAGTCTGATAGAAAAAGTAATCTAGCCCAAAAAGGGGGAGATGTTTTCTTTTCAGGATTCCTGGCAGTAGCCTAGGTGCTAGGCCATACCTCTGGGCCCTTTGGCTCTGTAATGGAGCAGTAATTCTCACGCTTTCCTTTGTGGATGAAGCTCTTGGGGATCACATGGAAATGCAGACTCCGATTCCCTAGAACTGGAGTGGAGCCTGAGAGTCTGCATTTGTGACAGGCCCCAGATGATGAGATGCTGCTGAACCAGGAGCCACATTTCGTCACACCATGTAGCAAGGGCATGTAGTATTTCCTGAACCTGCCTCCTTTTACGTCGTCTTCACGGACTTCTGGTGAACCCAAGGCAAGCTCCCAATTATTGGGCAGATTGTTTGTTCTATTATACTCTTCATATACATGCAATATTTACAACACAAAAATGAAAATTTCTGGCCCTGAATTTCCAATTGTTTAACACAAGGTTACCGTTTTGTTTGTTTTAACGAGGAGTACGATGAGACCAGGGAATTGAGGCTGGATGAAGAAAGGAGCAAGCTGCTGGGGACTGAGGGTCACAGAAAAGGTGACCGTGTAATGGATTGTGCATCCCAGCGGTTCGCGCATCCTTGAAGGATTGCTGAAGTGAGCCGGTGTAAGGGAGGAGCTAGGGGTCAGATGTGGACTGCTCGAAATTGAGTTACGGAAAGGGAGCAGTTATCAATAATGGCAAGGTCTAGCCTATGGCTGCGTAAGGCACCTTGTGTCTCTTCTCTGCTCCCAGATATTTTGAAAGTAATGAGGGTGTGAAAAAGAGAAGCTGAACTTACAACTTCAAAGATGTATTTTTTAATTGGGGCCAGATTTAAAACTGAAGTAAGCCTTCTGCTCACCCAATTACTCGACGTGTACAGGTGTCAGTAACACGCCGTATTTGACAGGCCGAACTCTGACTTTTCAGCCAAATAAGTGATAAGAAACTGAATTTTAAACCCTGGAAAATTAGGTCAGCCAGCCATGTAAAAACAAGGTTTAATAAGCAGCAGATGCCATTTTGTCCAACTCTATTAGATTTTTGTCGTGCAAAAAAAAAAAAAATATGCACAGTGCAAATCATGCACTTGCTTTACCATGAAGGGCTGTGCACTTTGCTGTTACCATTGCGGCAGTGTCACTACCATTCTGTGATGCAAGTGGGCCAGAAGGTCATTGGGAACGTGCACCGACAGCATCAACTGCCCTTGAGCTCTCACATGGACGTAATAGCAAGAGGTATAGTTTTATACATGAAAAGTGAGAAATCTACACAGTCTATCTTAGGATAATATTTTATCATTCCATGCCCAACTGTTGCACACTTAATCTGATGCTAAAATCTGTCCTTTCTGTCTGATGAGTAGTCTGCCCCTTAGTGATTTGCGTTTACAAAGGGACAGCGTACTCAAGCAAATGGAACTGTCTCTGCTTACCTAGATATTTTATTACATCTCCATCTCTTAAAGATTCTTGGGTTTGCATAGTTCAGGCACATGGAGTAAAGCCATAAATGCTGTAGCTATGTTACTTATATAAAAAACTTGCCTTCACAAAATCCCCCCTAACTTAATACTCTTACAAATCTGAGCTATTTATGGGATATCTTTGTATCTACAGATACAGATATATCCAATAAATATGTAAGTATATAATTTAAATGAATATATGGTAAAATTTAGTACATTCACTGTTTTCTGAAAAGTCCATTTTTATTTCTAGGCACGAAGAAGCTATATAACTACATAAAGTTCTATAACAACATAAAATAATCCTCACATTTATTTTTAACTTTCATTTAAGATAAATACTGCCGTTCCGAGGTATATGAAATTATCCAGTTAGCAATAACACTTGCTCCTGTGTCATACATTAGCATGGGAAAGCATTGGTCTAGACTTCAGGGAAGATATGGAGAGCATGCCGAGTGGTGAAGAAAGTGGCGTAGTCCAAGGCGTGGCTCTTGGGGGTTGGACAACCTGAGTCTCAGATTTGCCCTGTGGCTCTGAGCCTCCGGTTCCTCTGCAGGAAATAAGGATAGAACTGCCTGCTGTAGCATGGTTATGAGGGTTACAGACCACAAACGTACAGCATGGGGTATAGCGCTTAGCGCTGTAAGTCGGAGTGCAACCTTGCTCCATCAAGAAGTCTTCATAGTCATGATTCTATATCATGTACCATGCTGGGTATGGGTGGGGATACTTAGATTTATGAGGCATCATTGCTGTCTCAAAGAAATCACTATCGAGTGGAAAAAATTCACCTTTCTCAACATGTGTTTACTGGACACTTACTCCATGTGGTGGGCAGTGCCCTGGGTACTGTGGGTACCGCGTGAACAAGAAAGACCAGGCCCTTCTGCTCGTGGACCTTATGTTCTGATTTCTTTATTTTGTGTCCATTAACGCAAATGACAACTTACATTGGCTGTTACCACTACTACACCAAGTAATGTTGGCTCTCTCCTTCAAGTATGTATTCATTATACTTTGAACAAAAATGTTAGAAAGGCATTTCTTACCAAGAGTGCAAATTAACTCTGAAAAAAGAACTTGAAGTAAGATTCTCTATGAATATATATTTAGTAATTGCATGTAATTTTTTGAAAAATACATTTTCTCTTAGAATATGTGGCATTGCTACTTTTTGATGAACGTGTTGTGAAATTTAACCAAAAAAATTGAGGCTATTCGGAATGGAGGGTGGGCATGTCCGAACAGTTTGCATTAAAATATAGAGTTCTAACTGAGTCTTTTATTAGGGATTGACTCGAACCTATTTGAGAACACAGCATCTCTGGGGTAGAGAAATTACGCAGACTTCACTGGTCTGTAGCTCATCGTAAACAGCATCCAAAGGAGCAAGGGAAAGGCCCTTCGGGTAGAAATCAGTGACGTGACCAGACTGTATGCTGTATGAAGTGGGTGACATCGCGCACACATAAAGAGGGTTACGTGTAATGTTATGCTTTCCAGGAGAACATTTATGGAGAATTGTAATTGTGCAAATCTCTGTGAGAATGTGGCCTATAAAACATTATGTTTTAGCAGGTTAGTCCATCTGTAAGCAATGTGCATGAAATACGTTTTGTTAAAGTCAAGGAAATCAAATTCAAAGTGTGCACTAAAAGCTACCCTATCCGCATGAACATCAACCCGCAAACTGGATGCAGTCATTTTCCATCGTTTGTATTTTAACATTTGTCAATGTTATAGAACATTTCTCCTATTCATGAGTCCATCTGCCAATGCCGTAAGTCTGTATTATTTTAAAACGTTTTCAGTTATTTGACAGACAGGTTAGGATAAGGACAGATTGGGTGGTAAACTTACACGGATAACATGCACTAGTGTTAAACTTACCTCAGGTTAGAGCAGAGAAACTCTGAATGGCATTTTTTTAAAATGACTGGCAGGAAAAATTCTGCAAACGCCTAATAAAAAGCATTGAGACTTGTTTTTGCAATGATTTACACAATAAACATTTGTAGTGTTTGCTTTTCAGGATTGAGTAGCAGAGCCAATACGGTTGTGCCACGTTGTCTCTGGGCTGGGTATTTTAGATAGTAAGATCATTGGGAGCAAATTATGCTTATTTATGGCATAGGCTGGGTCTTTACTAGCTGTGTGTAGTCAAAATAAACATGAAGAACAGACTTAAAGAAAACAAAACGATACACGAACAGCTACAGCCTCCTAAAATATATACGATAGTCACATTTACTTTCTAAAGGTGGTGAAAAGTGAGTCTGATTCTTTCTGGATGATTTTCAGCTTCGGGCATTGTCTGGTTGACTTTTTAATCAGACACTCTTCAGATGCCTGTCTCCTGAAGCAGATGGTGTACACTCTCTCCTCCTGACACATCCCACTCTTCAGGGACGTCTCAGAGGACAGGCCTCTGTTAACTGGTACTGCTCCCCATTCCTGGTAGGTGCCCAAGGGCAGCAGCATCCAGAGACACAAGGCTCTCTTACCTGCCCAAGCTAAAAAGAGGAGAAAATTGAAATGTTGACTCAAAGGGCAATCGAGATTTCTAATCTGTTTTATCGCTTCATGGGGCTTTATGTGAGAGTCCAGTTGTGCAGTCTTATCAGGTTTGCAGATGTTGTAATAATAGGGATCTGGAAGAGATGGGAAACATGGATGAACACAGGCAAAGTCCTTCCTCGACTCTCTTCTGCACGCCCAGCTTCATGTTTCCAACTGCCTCGGAAGTGGGTTCCATGCTAACCAAATGCATCTTTTGGTAATTTCACATCCTGGAATTCTATATCTATGTTTAATAACCTTCTTACTTCTGGGTGGTCTGTTCTATCTTTTCTTCACTCCCTGAATGAATGAATGAATGAATGAATGAATGAATGAGTAGAGTGATTTTCACAGGCTTTAATAGGGAGTGCACACAACCTAAATTTATCTCCATGATCTCAGCTATGTTGTTGATTGTTTGTCTCGTAGTACATAGTTACTTAGTTGACGATATTTTAAATTTCCACTTAATTTTATTTTACTTTAATTTTTGTTATTGATTATGACAGTTACCATTTGCATCCTAAATAAGAGTATAGAAGAGATATTTAAATAAAATACATTTATCATCATACTTTTTACACATTGTCTTCTAGCACCTTCTGTCTTCCTATTGTTTCTAAAATATGGAAACTTTTTTTTTTACGTTTCTTTTCTCTGTGCTTTGTTTTGCTTTATTTTCTAATCACCTAACCTACTTGGATGTGGATAACTGGCTATTATTTTGACCATTGGTAACTTTGAAACTTCCAGAATAAAACTTCTATGTCTAATTGTCAAAGTAAAGCAAACATATTGAAATAATTTTGATAGGACAAGGAAATGGGATGAAATGAAAATAATGGATCTGATGGAGAAAACCCAGTAATTTAATAAATATATCTCTAGTAGACAACAGAACCTCCTGAGAGAGAATAAGAATATATAGTATAGCCCTGGCTGGTGTAGCTCAGTGGATTGAGCGCGGGCTGGGAACCAAGGGGTCCCGGTTCGATTCCCAGTCGGGGCACATGCCTGGGTTGCGGGCCAGGTCCCCGTGAGGGCCATGTGAGAGGCAACCACACATTGCTGTTTCTCTCCCTCTCTTTCTCCCTCCCTTCTCCTCTCTCTAAAAATAAATAAAAATAAAATCTTAAAAAAAAGAATATATAGTATAATAGAAGAAAGCTTGTTTTGAATATATGTATACACACACACACACACACACACACACACATTTTATATATATGAGTTTAGGAATGCCTACGTAAGAAACATCCAAACCTGTTTTGAATGTTTATGAGTTTATTTGAACCAAATTAATAACCATTTCAAGGAGCAAGATCTCAATGCATTGAGAAAATGCTCTTGAGAATGACAGTTTTTCAGCTTATTTTATACATTACCGTGAAAGGAGGGTGCTTATGGGGGGTTACATGAAATCCATTGCTGGTAGATTAGTGAGGCAGGGGAGAATAAAGCAGGGGATTCTCTGAGTTTGGATGAAAAGTAAAATGGAGAGTCAAATACTTCTTTTACATTGGCGTGCACAGGATAGTTATCAGTTAACATGGCCAGCGCATAGAGATGCTGTCTGGGGAGCGAGATAACCAGGAGGGCTCTGCAGTCAGCTCTGGTGGGAGATGGGGCCTGAGGGCTCTGGAGAAAGGGATTACTCTGACATCCCACAGGTGCGTATTGCACATGCAAAGTGACGATAGACTGGCTCAGTTACGGTAAAGATTGACCTTTGTCAAGGAAGATACAGGCCTGGGACAAGACTACCACCACAACCTCCTTTTAGTGAAGAAGTTTTCATTTCCGACCATCCTATGTGGTTACTTTGGTCTCTGAGTTTGTAAGGCCTCCCCTGAGCTTCTCAGGTTTACCTTTTTCATCCACAATAATTAAGGGTTTTATCTACTGCAGGCTAAGCTTTTGTTATCACATTTAGTGATCGCTGTGCCCATGAGTTTTAAAAGATGTGATTCTGCATGAACCACGAAACAAAGGCTCCAGACGCTGACCTCTGTGTATGGGAAGGAAAATTCGACTTTGAATTTAGCTTACTTGAATTAATGCTGAGATTATTCAAACTATCCTAGAGATGATTCTTCCACTTCTACTTCCTAATTTGCATTTGAATTTTTTATAGCAAGGAAATAATGAAGCTTAAAGAGGAGATACAATGTCAGAAAATACTTGCAAATCATATATCTGATAAAGGATTTGTATACAGACTATATAAAGAACTCTTATACCTTAAAATAAAATGACAGATAACTCAGTTGAAAAAAGGACAGAAGATTAAGTAATATTTTTCCCAAAGAATGTATACAAATGGCCAACATAAGAGATGTTCAACATTATTTCCAATAGTACAATGCATATCAAAACCACAACGAGAGACCTCTTTCCATTCATTAAGATTGCTATTGTGGAGGAGGAAAAATAATGTGTTTTTTTCCTCTTACCTTTCTGAATTCTTCTAGGTGGACTAATAACCAAATTAGCATGAAACAGATTGACAGGAGAAAATGACCAAATTTATTATGGATGTACCTACAGTGGTGCCTTAAAGATATGGGACCCCAGGACAAATGGGGACATTAAAGCATCTATGCCATTTTGAGCTGAGGGAAGGTGGGGGTGGGGACTGGGTTGCGGTTTGGGAATTCAAAGGGCAGGAAGGCAATTCATATAGAGATAGGAAAACAAACATTTAGTTACTACATGTTTGCTGGGCCATCTTTAACACTGGGGCACAGAGAGGACTTTAATCCAAGGGGCCCTGCTAGGTTCTGACCTATTGCATTTGGTTCTTGTTTATCCTGCAGAGGTTGCCATCAAAGAAATTAGAGCGCAGGTCACATGTATCTGAGAGACATTCATTACTAGTATGTGCTAAAATGTGAAAAAAATTAAAAGCACTGCAAATTTACATTTATTATATTTATATAATAAACTACATGGTTAGTGTGGCTCAGTGGATTGAGTGCCAGCCTGTGAACCAAAGGCTCACTGGTTCAGTTCCTGGTCAGGACACACGCCTGGGTTGTGAGTCAGGTTCCCAGTAGGGAGCACACGAGAGGCAATTATGCATTGATGTTTCTCTCCCTCTCTTTCTCTTTTCCTTCCCCTCTCTCTAAAAATAAAGAAATAAAATCTTTAAAAAATAAAAATAAAATACATATGTTTTATTTATTTTCTGTTCCAGTCTAGAAATTATTAAACAAAGCAATATAAAAACATAATAAAAATGTTTCTTCTTAAATAGTGGAAACATGGATATTGCTAAAAAATACAACCGAAATTGTCTTTAACATTAATTAATCAGAATCTTCAATAGTTGGCTTTGTAAAACCTTTGTAACAGTCATCGCAAACAATATTGCTAGACTCAAGGCATAAGTACTTTTCACAACCCTTGCAAAAATATTTTGAAAAGCCACTCATTTCAGATGCACAGTACCTAACACATCTCACAAAACATGTGTTATAACCAAACTGACAGCTTAAACATTATGCCTTAACATTAGTCACGTACAAACATGCAGCTAGTCATGAACTTAACCTATGTACGTGCTATATGTAACAATATTTAAGAGAAGAGTTTGCTTGTGTGTCTCATATTAGCCACAGCCTTGAAGAGTTAAACTATCTTTATCTGTGATGATAACACACTTTCAGGAGCTGGTCCTCTATCTAAATTCTTTTAGGCATTTGGGGCAGGTCAAGTTTCTTTCTCAGTCTTTTGTTCCTTAAAACTAAGCAGCTTAAAGTAATCAACATTCCAAAAGACATATTTTAGGGTAGCACATTCTGCTTCCCTTCACAATAATCAAAAAGACAAATAATAAGTTTTGGCAAGGAAATGGTGAAACTGGAAACCTCACACATTGCTGGCGGGATATAAAATGGTGCAACTGCTCTGAAAAAGTTTCACAGTTCCTCAAAAGTAATGCACAGAATTACTATCTGACTGAGCAATTGAACTCTTAGATATATATCGTCGAGTCCCGCCTGCCCTGACCAGTGCTGGCTCGGCTGGTTGGGCATTAATCCCTGTCAGGGCAGATGTCTGGGTTGTAGGTTCAGTCCCTGGTCAGGGTACAACTGATGGTATTTCTCTCTCACCTCGATGTGTCTCCCTCCCTCCTGCTCTCTCTAAAAATAAATGAATAAAGTCTTAAAAAGAGAGAGAGAGTCTCTACCCCCATCAACACAGAATCAGCCTCCAAAACCATTGGTCTTCTGTGCGTGCAGATCCTATCAACTCATGAGAAACCATGGATTCTCCCTTGACAATTGTCCTAGTTTCCAAGTATATTCTAGGCAATATCTCATCTCAAAGCCGATCCAGTTTGGGCTCTTCCATTTACAACCTGTGTGACATTAGCATATCCCTTCCACTCTCTGAATCTCAGTGAACGAGAGAAGAGTCAGTTCTTCCTAGTGGCGCTTTTGTGGGGACGGATTGATATAGCAGTAGGTTGGGAGTTGCCACTTTGAACAATTATATGAGCTGTCCACGAAAGTTATTATCAGTGCTTAATAAATCATTCTTTATTTGATGTAAAAATAACAGCCACACAAATCCGTAGGGAGAATGGGACCAGGAAAAAAAATCAGGGGATCTAACATAATCTAAGGACTAAAGAGGTTTCACAAAAATTTAAAGTTAAAGCCATATGAGAAGTGAGGGCACAGCTTTCACAGGTGTCCCTGCCGGATTATTGAGAAAGGTAGAATGATTTTCTAACTGATCGTGGACTAAACCTGTACGTATATTTATCAGTAATGATAAGAATTAGCACATATAGTGAATACCATGTACCGCTCTGTATTTTAAAGGCTTTACCTATGTAACTAACATTTTACTCCCTATCTTCGGGCGGCCTGCAGCTGAGTGGCCTCTCTGTGAGGCCATTTAATAACAGGTTACTACTGAAACCATGTAGTGCCCGGGCAGGTGTGTAGCACACATTACACATACAGTGTGGATCATACATATTCTTTTACCGCTGCTAATTCTAAGCTATCTATTTCTCTGTGAGGAATACGTATTTGCATATACTGAAAAGAAGGAGCAGAGTGCTGCTTTTCCCCCCATCTTTTATAACATTTATTTATGTTCAAATACAACCTATCTACCAATTAAATTTGGCCCAGTGGCTGAGTCGCTAGTTTTCACTTAATTCCCTCAGTCGTCCCCCTTTTATTCAAGCCAAGTGCCATTTAATTCATAGCTTCTTTTCTATCCCTCCAGCATAAGCTTCTTAGAAAATAAATGAGGCTATAAGTCCTCATTCAGCCTTTCTTAGTCCCGTTGCTTCTAGTGGAGGATTTGAATCTTGTCAGTCATTCACCAGGCTTCTCCTGCAGGCCGTAATGTCTCTATCAATTTCTTTGCCTCTCTCCATTTTTCCTGTGTAGAAAATTCTAAAGGTGTTTTTGTAGGAATCTTGATATTAAAGCAGCCACATGTTTTTAATCAGAATCCGTCTCTTAAAACCCCGCAGAATTCGTGCTCACTTTGGCCACCATGAGGTCACTTGGAAAAGAGCTGAGGCCTGGCTCAGTTGTCAGTAGTCTGCTCAGTTTCGAGGGTGTGTTCCCGGGCCTCCGCCCCATGGTGCGCCAGCTGGATGTGCACACGGAGCGGTTGGGTCAGCAATCTGCGTGTAATTTTTCCACTTGGCACACTTTCTGATTTGGGCAAATAGTGATGGGGGTCTGTTTAAATTCATGTAGACAGAGCTGATATACAACGTTGGAATTCTTAGCTAACAAGGGATACTGCCAAATGATAAAATATTAATTCTATTACTTTGTATGCAGATATGTGAGAACTGGAAGCAATTACCCTGACTCTAATTGCTTCATAGATGAATACAATTATGATGTTACACTCATTCTGTCTGTGTTCTCAGCATAAAATAGCAGCCACATAAGACAGTCAGAAATTTCATTTAAAAGTAAACCTTACCAATGTAAAATATATTAAGGCAATAAACCAAGAGATTAAACTTTCATAAACAGTAAGAACTCATTGTTTTGTAAATGAGTGTATAATAATATCTCTGCAGCTCAAATGAAACCATAAAACTGACTGCGGGCCTCACTTTTTTCCTGAAAACTTTTGATTTATCTTTTTAATCTGTTCTTAGCATTGTATCGCAATTAAACATTGAAAATGCACTCTAGTCTTCTTGCCACATTGCTCTTCTCCCATTTCACTTCTGTCATTTCTTTTATAATGACAAGCAATTTAGAGGAGCAAGAAACAATTAGAATGTAAGTAGCTCCTGCTGTTACAGGTGTGTTCTACTAATGAATAAAAATGACTGGGATTATAGAAAGGTGGGCTTTAAGGAAAAATCTTTTTGGAGGATTAGAAGATTTAAAGATCTGTGGACAAAAATTCAGAAGTTAACCACAGATTTCCAAGCACTATTTATATCAGGTGATTTGATAAAATAGAGGTTGGTCATTGGAAGGACCCATATTTTTATGTTGGCCAAATGAAAGTGCATGTCTAACACAGCGGTTCTCGAACTTCCAGTGCATCACAATCACCTGGAAAGCTTGTTAAAATACACACCCCTAGTGGCACTGATTCAGGAGGGCTGGAGTGAAGCCAAGAATTTGTATTTTAACAAGTCCAGGGACCACACATGGCGAAGCCTGGTCTAACAGAAGGCAATGACTTTCGCATTCCTTCAGCCCACTTTCCCTCAAGGAAAACTTCAAATGCTTGACAGGCACACTTTCAAGGTCACGATCATGACCTCAGGATAGGTGGTAGACTCAGGCAACAGCAGACTCACTCAGGATAAATAGATTGACAGATGATCGCATGAGGCACCTAAGGCCATGCGGGCAAACTATACTGGACACCCAAGGGCATTTTCTTTCAAATTCGGTGCTGTTCTCTCTTCTGTAAATTGTGTTCATCTGAAAGAAGTTTCTGGGACATTGACCATTCTCCTCAAGGTAACAGTTTAAAAAATTATAATTAGAGTTTTAATTAGAAGTCTGACTTAATGCAGAGCAGATGGGCGACTCAAACAGCAGAGTAGTCATGAAATCCGACGGGCCACTAAAACCAACTTCACTTTCTTGAGTCCTGTCCAGTTTGTTTAAGACACTAAAGGCCTAACAATCTGTTTGTTGCTTATAAACCATCAACTTCTTCCAATGTTAATAATTTATTCAGCAAAATGAAACTCATTTAGGTTCATGAGGTGGTAACATATACTTAATAGCTCTATCAGTATGTTGCAAAAAAAAAAAAAAAGAAACCTAAAATTAGAACACTTTCATCCTCTTTTGTTACATTACACAAAATGTGTTTCTCATAAAAGATCACTCTGGTGCT
The DNA here is from genome assembly GCA_004026765.1 of Micronycteris hirsuta. Taxonomy (NCBI): domain Eukaryota; kingdom Metazoa; phylum Chordata; class Mammalia; order Chiroptera; family Phyllostomidae; genus Micronycteris; species Micronycteris hirsuta. Next base: position 98,714 of record PVJI01001280.1, read on the forward strand.
GTTCTGTATCTGTTCCAGTCCTGGGAGGGGCGGGGTGGGGGAGGCTGTGAGTGAGTGTTAACAGGGGCACAGAAAGGAGGAGGAAAAAAGCGTTCTGTGAATTGCAGGAGTTAGCCTCATCTTTAAGCTATGCAGAGAATAACTTCTCAGTATGATGTGATTTCAGCAAGGGTCTTCTTGCCCAAACAGTTCTCCCCCCAGACAACTTGCTGGGTAACTAAATTTCCTGTACCATGAACCCACGTCTTTCCTTTAATAAGTGAAGTCATCCCACCTATCAATAATATAAGTGCTTCCCACCACCCAGGCTTTGAACTCAGGTATATTGGCAGTGAAGTGCGTATGATTACAAAGAACTTCTCTGGAAAGCAGACTTTGTTCCAGAACCTAGAAGAGAGCATGAATTCATTTGACAAATAGGTATTGAACACCTACTATGTGTCTGAAGCTCTTCTTGGGACATGAACTTGCTTGGTGAACGAAACCAAACAAACAAGATTGCTGCCCTTTTGAATTTCCTGTACGGGGCCAGAGTGGGGAGATGATCAGGCAATGCCAGCCTCACTGTAGAGAGCCCAGAGTGGAAGCCGGGACTTGGCTGGGAGGCCCATGCAGTGCGCAGGGGAGAGACGATGGAGGCCTCCATCGCGGTGGGTCGCTGTGAAGCTACGGGAGGGTGGGTGGTTGAACTCTATACATGTCTCCAAAGGATCGACCACAGGACCTGCCAAGAGACAAGCTAGAGGCCGTGAGAGTCGGAGAACAGGAGAGCGTGTGAAAACAGAGCAAGCAGAAATGCATCCATTTCAAAAGGGAAGATGGATTATATGGGTTTACTGTAGGTCCCACAATTATAAAACATTATCACATTTCAGACTACCCTGCACATAACCCCCTGCGCCTTCCTTCCCACTTCTTAGAACTAACTATACTGGAATTAACTGTATCTCCCCTAAGTCACCTTCCTCATGCTGCCAGAAATGTATGTAGTTCCTAGAATGAGCCACCGTGTACCTTCCCGTGTCTAATAGTGGGATTCAAGACGATACCTTTGTAAGATATGATTCATGGGTTAATCTGTGTTTTCATGAAGACTTCCTTTAAGTTCAATTTGCATGAGTAAAGGCTCTTTTTTAAAGCCTTACAATTTTGGGGGGCCTGATGTAAAATGAGGATATCTTTGGCTCCCACCCACTTTGGGGCACAATTAAAAATGCATTGGTATTGCTATCTCTAATTCACAAGCAAGATCCCCTTCCCCATCCTAGTGTCCCTTTGACAGTCGCTTTGTCGACCTTTGTCAAGGCCTATCTGGTGGCTTCTGGCAGAATCCAGAATAATTGCACAGGTGAGCCCCTACTTCTCACATCACCACTCCTTCCCAGCTCTGCTGCCTCTGTTGCTGTTTGTAAGCCCCGTGCAAGAGGTGACTTACAGCTGCCATCGTGGTCACCTTCCTCTGTGGAGTCCCTCGGACTCTGTTTCTTGGCATTCATATGCTGCACACTCCCCAGGTCCAACTGGAGTTTCCTTCCTGCAGTCGTTACTATAGCAAGGCCGTGCTATGATTAGTTGAACACTGATCACGTCACTCTCCCCATCTCATTGGTCCCCTTTAACTCTTGGGTCTTAGAGAAACTTCAGGACTCGCTAAGTCTCTAGGGGGAAGAAAAAGGAGCTGCTCGACATTTACTTATACCCCCTTCCCTTCCTTTACCTCAGATCTCTTCCCTTGGACCAGACTCCTAGCTTTTCCCAGACACCCATCCACAAAACTCTTCTTGAAGATAGCATATCCTCCTTGCCCAAGCTTATCACCTCACTCTAGTGGCTCCCGTTGTGTTAATCAGGCACCGCCACCCTCTGCCGCCCTGCTCAGGCTCAGCTGGCACTCACAGGACAAGTCTATTTTTGCCTGAAGTAAGAAAAATAACGTGACTTTTTTGTGTGTGTGTATAAACAGCTTCGGACTAGACTCCTGAAGGCTGCATTGGATTAGTTTCACTCTGCTTTCATCTGACCGCTTTTCTACGTGAAAGGGAGTCCTGCCCCTCCACCCCAGCTCCGACCTTGGGTTGTGGGTTACCCTGTATTTCCACACTGACCCACATGGAATAATAGAGGTTCAAGCCTGTGATAATTTGAAACGGACTTGGAATGGCTTCAGTTTTAGGTTTAAGATTGTGTTTGAATGCGACTCTTGTTTGTTTCATAGGAGGCCCATGGGTGCTAGGGTTGGCTTTGAAATTCAGATCAAGGGAGGTGACCTTTCCTCCTGGGAGAGCTAAGACTTGTTGATAAATCCTTATTGTGAAACCTTTCGGGGATGACTTATAATTAAGCCACAAAAAAACAAAGAACATTAAAGAAATGTGATGGACCTGACTCAACCTCTTGAAATCAAAGAAATTTGAAAGTAATGTCCAAAGTCCAAAGTCAAGTGTGCGATATTAAGTATCATGGAAGTATTTAGCTCTTGGGGGAAACATTAGCCTGAGTCTGAAAAACACCACTGCAGGATATATAACAAAAGCCAAGATTTGCTTCAGTTGTTTTACTCATCTTATTCAGATACATATGCACATTTTCCTACTTGTAGGCCTATAGTAAGACGGGTTTATAATGAATCTGTTTGATGCTGTGTCTGTTTGACTGCATGGTTATATTCAAACCCATTCAGAAGCCTCCACTTTTCATGTGCAGTGAAGATTTATGGTTTTGACTTTGAAGTCCACAACTGTGTATCATTGAATGCCAAATCAAATGCAACACAAAATTACCTTGTATTCATTTAAACGAATTTGTAGATTTATGGCAGACTGGCACAGATCCAGAGAACTAAAGAAAGGACAATCACAGCAGATCAGGAAGGAAAATGAAGTAAATATCTGGGAATTAATCACTTGTAAGGTTAAGGGCTATTCTCGAAAAGACTCGGGAGCAATTTATTCTCCAATCAATTTGCAAGCGCCCAGAGTGTAACTGAGTGGCAGGTAGCCTGGACTGCTCAAAACCAAGCCTTGCCAAATGAAACTAATTTCCCTCGTTGACAAAGTGACTGATCCTATAGACTAGAAGACCCACTGGTTACAAGCCCGGTTTGACCTTTGTGCTATAATCAATGCTATTTCACGTGGAATGATCATTTAAAACCTGCAAAAAATGGCTTGGGTGGAATAATCAGGTAGATATTGAACTGGTTGGGGAAAATGCTCTTAGGCTTGGTCAGTAAATAGCATAAGGGCAAGTTTGTGGTTACTTAGAAGTTGCCCACAGGTTTGATTGTGGATCTGATATTTTTTAAACACGTGGTTTCATAAGAGAATATAAAACATGTTCAGAGACCTGAAGCAGAGGGAGCTCTCTTGTAGTATCTTTGCCAGAATCACTAATAAGAGGACTGGGAATCCAAAGTGAGTTTTAACAAATTAGAAGTGTGATCAAAATTAATCGGGAAGGAATTACACAGTGATTAATGCCTGTATGTAGGCATTAATGTATGTATATACATTATATATGCATTATACATTATATATTATATATACGTTATACATGTATATTATATATACACACACACACACACATACAGAGTTGGCACAATTAATGCCCCACATTTATTATAAAATAATAAGCATATAATTCTGTAACATAACAATATTAAACTCAAACATACCATATGACATTTTAGGTGAAATGTTCAAATGAAAACTATACATTAGTATAACCATATTATTACCCTACCAACCACACTCACTCAAGCAGACCTTACTTCTGCCGGACCCTGTGTATATATATGTGTACATTCATATGTGTATCATTCATATATATGAATGATAGAAACACCACTAGGTCTCAAAAATGCAAAATGTAAAAATAAGATTTCTCTGTGTACATGAGTACCAACCCCTCTCACTGCCCCTTACACTGCATCTCTGCACCAAACCACACTTGCTTTTGCAAGATTTCAGGTGCATCTGAGTGGACCTTGGCACCCACATATATCAGCAATGTCATGTGATTACTCAGAAAGCATAGTCTTCTTATACATTGAAGGGGGTCTTACTTTTAGGCCTCAGTCGCTGAAATACCATAAACAACAAAATATCACAATAAAGCTGCACATAGCCCAGGTATAGGGGATTTGGTAGTTGATCAACTCAGAAGAAAATAAGGGATACACAGTTTTGACAGATAATTTAATTCCGTTAAGCCACCTTTTTGACCAGAGAATATCACACAAAAACTAATATATTTCATCTACTTTGTCACCAAAACATATATGTATTTTTGCCATTCTCAATGAAAATGCTTTGGAAGACCTCTTTAGGCTAATAGGATGAGAAAAATAATGTCATTTCTTATATACCAAAATAGATCTTAAATAGATAATAATGACCATGGTTATTATTAGCAAGTGTCTTTGTTCTTGAGAAAGAATCAATGATATCTGACAATTACATAGTACTTATTATATGCCACTCTCGTAATTCCTGTGTATACCATGTAATCTTCACAACATCCTGTGAAAAAGGTTCTATTGTAATGCCCATTTTACAGATGAGACACTAAAAGTCACTGGCTTATGCCTATAGCTCAATGTCCTATACAACCAAGAGAAGTCTGTTTGTCAGTAATTGTTAATAATGCACTTTCCAATTATGCCGTGATACATGTCCAGTCCGGTTCACAGGCTATACCTTGGACACCCATGCCCCCTCTTCTACAGGATTGCTATGGGATTGCTTTAGAAAGTAACCCCCACGACCATTAGACTCCAATTCCTCTGCACAGAGAAAGTAGAATATAGCTTAGTAGCTCCTGTGCCTTAGTTAGAGATAGCTTTAACCTCATCAATTTAATATTACCAAAATAAAAGAAAAAGTATGTAATGATTATTCTAAGAGTTAGTAAAAGTTAACATCTTTGAAATAATCTAATTAACATTCTCTAATTTTGCATAGCATCTGTGGAGAACGTTGTCTTATATTTTCTCATATTTATTTTTAACGGGAGTTTATTTAAAATATTTTTCAAATGCATTATTGAATGAAAGCAAAATGTCCCTGCTAAATGTTTGGTTAGAATATGTAATTGATTATAATTGTTTCATTTCAAAAGCCTTATTTATTTCATAAAATACAGTAAAGATAATCAGTTATGATGGATTTCAAAGTGTTTTGAGGAAAATAGTTTTGCTATGATATTAAAAACTAACAAAAATTAATAACCACAAAGTTCTCTTTTAGTGATATAATATTTAGATTTTCAAGAACTTTTTACAATTTAAGTACATAGTATATCCATAAATTTACCTTTCTCACTTTATTAAAGATTTTTTGGTAAAACATTTTAAAAAATGAATAAAACTGCCATCCTCCATTGCAAAATATGTGATTGTTTAAGAATTAAAATTAATATAAAAAATGATGACAGGATATGTATTATTGGTATCATGCAAAGTAGTATAAACTTATTACTTTAAATTTGAATATTTTCCCTTCCACAGTAGTTTTCAAATGATAGTCTACAACTCAGTAATGCATTTTAGGATTATTCTTAATATGAAACTGCTTTTGGTTTTTCCTCCTCATTTCCTAATTAGGAGGTGACTAGAGGCTTGTAGGTGGCAGAAATACTTTTTGGTAGCGAGAAGGCAGTGGCAGGAAAACTGTATGAAGCCTTTTGTAAGGCTTGCTCATTGCTCTTACCCGAATACATTGTAGTCCTGGTCCTTTTCTTCATATTTATATAGTACCTACTCTTGATTTATTTCACTGATTAAAATTCTTTGACTTTTATTTCTAGGAAAATGTTAAGCTGATATCTACATAATATTCATAAAGCACCCTATGTTTTATCTCTTGATCTTGATTCCTATTAGGCATTTATTTGAAATGGAAATCTGTAAATACCCTTTTCGACTTCACACTGAAGGATCCCAATACTGGCAGTTATACTAAGTCAGCGGTATTGTCAAGGTCAGCCTGAATTTACCGTTTGAGTGCATTAGGTATAATTGAAACCAAATTAGAGTCGTTAGCCAATAGAGTTTTTGTCAGGTGTCGTAAAATAATGTTATTCTCAACTTTCCCTCTTCCTCCTTTTGGAACTGACTTTTGGGGCCCCCATAATTTGACACCTTGGGCAAACTGAGCCAGAATCTGGCTTGGAAAAACACAAAAGCTACACTGGCAAATGGTCTGCTAAGTGACCCATGAACAAAAGCGAGATTGGGTTGCCCTTTGAAATAAACCCATTTGAATTTTATTATCTCCAGAGCACCCTGTGTCTCTAATCTTGTGAAAGGTTAGCATTCTATCCATCAGCACGAGATGAGAAGGCTGGTTGATGTCTGCTCTCGATGATAACTGAATGCAGCAGTTGAAGCTGGAAGAAGATTCATTATTTCCCTTAGCAGTTCAAAGACAGAGGGGGAGTGGGCAAGGCGGGAGTCACATTACAGCCTAAGGCACATATTCCCAGGGCAGGGTGTTGAGAACAGATGAGACCAAAACGAAGGACAGCTATTTTGGAGAAGCTGTGCAGAGCCCCTTAAGTAAGTCTCCCCAAAGCAGAGTGTTTTATGATTACCCTTGATAGAGATTACCAGTTTTTAATATGTACATAGATACCTTCTTGCTGATTGTTTTGGGAACATTTTATGATGCACAATAGAATAAAAATAGGAAAAATATCATATTTCTATATAACATGGTTGACAATGAACAGATATTATAAAACATTAAGTAAAGTGTAAAATACAAGTAATAAGCCTATGGTGTGAATAACTTTTTTTTCTAAATAGTCAACTAAATGCCTTCTTTGGGGGACTTTTACATATAATCTATATAATTAAAAAGATGAAATATAAATAATTCAAATGATACCCGTGAATCAAAATAAGCATATACCTTATGTATGACTTAATTTGATTATAACTATGATAAATAAAGTGCATGCATTCAACATTGTAGAATATTGGCTCTCAATAATTGACACTTTATAAAATGGTTAAAAATGATGGTTTTTATTTAGCACACCCTAAGTGATTGAGGTTATGAAAGTAAAATAGCCATCATACAGCATGACATTAATGAATAAAATATTTTTGAGAATAATCTTGTAACTGTCTGGCAGAGTAAATTTAGTATGTGTTAAGTGAATTTTTATCAACATTAAATTAATCCATTTTCATTTGTCTTAATAATACTATACTTCTCATTGTATACCTATACAAGGATATCTAGTGTTTATCCACCTAAAGTGTACAATTACTTTTGAATTAAGACTTCTGCGGTGCCAAGTGGGGCTGATGTCCCTTTCCCTCTGAAAGACTTAAGGAATCAGAGGATCTGAGGCATGCCTTGGGGAGGCTGCCGTTCTAGTCCCATCTAGCAAATTGAAGCAAATGGTGAGAGGTGATTGAAAGGTGCCTTGACTTTTTTCACATTTTTTATTGTTTTAAAGTATTTTTTGGAACATTCTTAGAATTACGCAGTTGGTAAACATTCTACTGCTAATGTCCATCAAATCCCCACCAAAATCTCTGTTGATAAAATGACTTTAAATTCATAGAATCATTAACATCTAAAGTGGATGTTCTTTTTTAGTTTGGGCTGCCATCTGTAATAACAAACAATGGAATTTTCTTGAATATTAATTCCATCAATTTGAGAAGTCCTTCCTAAATCTAAAAACAAACAGAAATTGTTTACATTTTTAAAAGCATTCATTTGAAAACCAAAAATGTACATGTTCTTATCTCAATGAATACTTCCCTTACCTTACTAGTGCTGTGGCTATTCTGTAGCCTGCACAATATGCCTGAGAGAATACTACTTAGTTCCTTTTTTTTAATAAGTCCTTTTTGCTTATCAGCTTGAATCTGCTAGGTGTAGATTCAAGAGACTCATTCTATCTCCACTACTTTGTGGATGTACTCCATGATTTTGAGTAAATTTCTTGTTTATTTTCTGCCCTTTTATGCATTTCTTGGTCTTAATTCTTTGATTTCCCTCTGTAGGTTTATTATATAAACTAATTTCATTCCATTTAATTAGGCATTTCCCTGTATAATTAAGCAGCATTTTTGTGTTTATAAGATCTTGTTAAATTAAAATAATATTTAATGGTTTTTCCAACTATGAAAGTCATTTATAGTCATTGTGAAAACTTTGGAAAATTAATGTACAGAGGAGAAAATACAAATAAACCATAACTTTCTACTCATTGTCAAGTCTTACATTAAAGACTGACTTCCTGTGACCCTGATGAACTTTCTGTTTCAAGACCTTGAATAGACCTTTTCCAAGGCCCTACAACTAATTGTGTGCTTTTAATTTTGTATTATTTGTTAAAGAGGGTCCTCCAAATTGTATAAGCTATGATCCTCACAAAACTGCTCGGGTTTGCGACCCCAGCACCTGCTAGCTCAGTGCTTGGAAATTACTTAACCACTCTGTTCCTCTGTTTCCCCAGATGTACAATTCAGATAATGATAAATGCCTCACGGGATTGCTGACAAAATTAAATTAGTTAACATATGAGAAGCCCCTGGAACGATAGCTAATTCATCGTTTGTGTTATTCTTAACTTTTAAATATACTTTTAAAATAATCATAACCCTAACATTTTATTTTATTTTAAAGATTTTAATTATTTATTTTTAGAGAAAGGGGAAGGGAGGGTGAAAGAGGGGGAGAGAAACATCAATGTGTGGTTGCCTCTCACATGGCCCTCATGGGGACCTGGCCTGCAACCCAGGCATTTGCCCTGACTGGAATCGAACCGGCAACCCTTTGGTTCACAGCCCGTGCTCAATCCACTGAACTACACCAGCCAGGGCATAACCCTAACATTTTATAGTGTGAAAATATCCTTCTTTGGAAATTTTTGTTTTGTTTTGTTTTTTTCTAATAGAAATAGAGGAATATCTTTTATACAACATTTTTACTTTATCTTTGCAAGAACGATTTCCTTTTATTAGTGTTATTTTCCCCACTAAAGCATCCTGTGTTTCACTTAAAAAAATGACTTCAGTAATAGGTATAAAAATGTTAACATTCTTCTTTTACAAAATGTAAAACAATTCAAAAATAAAGGTGAGAATAGTAGAATATATGAATATATTGTTATTCCATTTATTTTCTAAGACTCATAGTTTGTATGGACTCTTGCTTTCATTTAGACATCTGTTGAGCAAAGTGAACTTAACCAGGACTTCAAATATGTTTTCGGTATTGCAGGTTTTTGATGGACTAGAAAGGAAATAACAATTTAGCGTTAAATTAACATATAATGCTTTCATTAAAGCATTTTTTATTTAATGTGCTTCTATAACTCTTCATTTCCCAGTGTATTTAACTTCTCCGTTCTGTCATCCGTGCTCTGTACTTAAATGATGCCTTAGTTAGACTATGGTAGGTGTTCCCTTTCCCTTGGGCATTCACTAATTAGTTGGAGCATCATCAAAGCTTATTTCTCCTTCTTCCCAAGCTGCACCCTTCCTTTCCTGGAAAGAACCGCAGCCCTGTAATCAGTGAAGCAGAGGGTGACTAGGGAGAGAGTGGTAGGTGGTGGTGAAGGAAAAAGAGATGGAAGAGGAAGGAAAAGAGAGTAGCACACTCATCCCCTGGACCACTGCCAGAGCTCCTCATGGACTCTCCACACTTCTTTCATCAACAACACTGCTCTCTTCCCAAGACCAGAGCACTGGTTGTTGACTTCGAGAAGGGAGAGAAGGGAAAATGCCAGAAAGAGTAGACTCGGGGCTCTCCTGGGTGTAATATGGCCCTTCCCTCCATCGTTCTCTCTCCTCCCCCGCCTGCAAGGCCACCACCATGCACCAATGAAAATGAAACTATTGGTGAACAATGGAACTGCAGTGGTTCTCAGTCTCAGCTGGGATCACAGGGGAGCTGGAAGGTATACTGATACCTGGCCCCCACTCCCAGAGATTATGATTTAATTACTTTGGTGTGCAGCCTGCACATCAAGATTTTGTGAAGCTATTTTAATGGGCAGCCAAGGACGAGACCATGGACTTCTACAAAGAAAGGAGAAAATTTCATTTGGTGCCTCCTCCTTCCTCTTCTTAAGAACCTACATAATTTCTAGTTCCAATAACCCCAGGTCCTTGTCAGCAACGGTTCACCTACAAACTAACTCTGGCCTCACGTCCCAGAGTTCATCCTTGGTGGTTAGGGCTGGAGGGGGCTGTCCACCCCTCGAACCAACAAGTAGTTGGGCAAAGAAGCAAGGGAAGCTGGGCAGAGAGGTGGACTGGAGAACAGAGTAATACACCATCCCAGTTCGGAAACGTAATAGCTTTTTCAGTCAAGGAGCACAAAAAATTGTAAGTGAGCCCTGGCTGGTGTAGCTCAGTGGATTGAGCGTGGGCTGGGAACCAGAGGGTCCCGGTTCGATTCCCTGTCAGGGCACATGCCTGGGTTGCGGGCTGGGTCCCCAGTGAGGGCCATGTGAGAGGCAACCATACATTGCTGTTTCTCTCCCGCTCTGTCTCCCTCCCTTCCCCTCTCTCTAAAATAAATAAGTAAAATCTTAAAAAAAAAAAAAATTGTAAGTGATTTTATGGTCTATGGCTTAGGTGCCTAATGGGTTAAACAGGCATCCAGGCTTGTGGGTAAAGTGATCCCTGAACGAAAAATGGAAACCGGGTCACGGGTAAGGCCTGTGTTGTCTGTAGGCTAAAGCCAAGGGACTATGCAATGACAGTGAACTCGGAGAGCATCTCAGCTTTTCATTGTATCTGAACTGATCAGGATGGAGCAGAAATGCAGTCCACAGGCCCAAATGGTTGTTTTCTTTGGCAGCAACCGTCAGCAAATTTCAAACTTAATGTATGATCCCCAGAATTAATAGTTTGTCTATACCACCTTGTGAACATAAATGGCCTAATCAGTCTTTTTTACTTTAAAAGATATCTTCAGAAGAAATAACCTACCAAGAAATAAAACATTTATCAATCTAATGTGTAAAGGATCACTAACTACAGAAAAAGTGTAACCTTGAGAAATGTGAATCCAAGTTAACAATTTCTATAAACTGCGTTACTGCATCAAATCTCCCTCTATCAACCCAACACATAGAGCTGCGTCCTAAGTAACTTTCCTTTACACAGCTAAATTATACACCTGGTTCTGAGAATTTTAACATCTGATCTCCTCAGCTGACACTATTTTAATGCTATTAAGTTGAAGGAGTTTGGTGCAGGTATTGATTATTTTTAATCAACATTCATGATTGTAAACTATGACTTGTCATTAAAAAATTTCTCCATGGAAAAGTCTAGTCGATTAGTAAAATACATTGGAAAAATATAAAGTAGTGATGTTCAATGGAGTGAAATGATGCATTATTATATCCTTGTTGGTTTTTTTTTAATTTACTTGTTAAAAATAGTTCTCCAGAACTCTTACATTTCCACTTATTTGGATCTAATTTATAAGAATTTCCAACACACAGTAGGAGTAATATGATAAAAATAACCTTTGGATAAATACAGTGAGCAACTTTGAATTATGTATTATAGTATCTTTAACAGCTGATATAGTTATTACTTCCTGAAAATAATTCTTTTAAATTTATGGCTCACATTGTATTTTTTTGTAGGGCCTTGCAAGGTGATAAAAGCTAGTTTAAATTTCTACTTTTATTAATTACCATGAAGATAAAGTTAAAAAAGGAATTAATGTTTTACCTTAGCCTCTATTAAAGTAAAATGTTATTGTTTTTCTTTTTCCATTTCTATACCATTTTATCTGCTAGGTTTACTGTGGGTTTTTCTCCTTATGAAGCTCTCCAGAGACTCATTAGACCACTACCTTAGAAAAATTTAGGGTTGTCTCCTTGAAAATCACTAGTCACCTAAATCTGCTATATCATATAAGTGATTTAAGAAATTACTTTTGGCCATGGAAGGTGTGGCTCAGTGGATTGAGCACTGGACTGCAAACCAAAGGGTCGCTGGTTCAATTCCCAGTCAGGGCATATGCCTGGGTTGTGGGCCAGGTCTCCAGTAGGGGGTGCTCAAGAGGCAAACACATTGATGTTTTTATCCCTTTCTTTCTCCCTCCCTTCCTCTCTCTGAAAATAAATAAGTAAAATCTTTTTTAAAAAGTAAATTAAAAAAAATTTACTTTGGGATTTGAGTACCTCGCAGGGGAATATAAAGAAATGAACAGGCTGCCAAGCAAATTTTAACATGTAAAACATAATAACAGAAGAAGGGAACTTTTACTCTACTACTTAGAGATGATAACAGAGTAAAAATTAAATGTCTTCCTACGTACATGAATTTAAAGGTGTAATTTGCTTTGTTAAATTAATCTTCAAACAATTCCTTTAGAATTTTGACCCTTTATGCCAGGGATCAGCAAAATTTTTCTGTGAAGGGCTGCATATTAAATATTTTGGACATTTTGTACCACATAAAGTCTCTGAGGCATTTTCTTCTTTGTCACTGGGTTTTTTGTTTGATGACTTCATTAAAGCATTTCAATGTGTAGGCGAATGTTATGTGTATATTTGCTGGTAACATAAACATTATTATAAAAATGATGTACACAGTATGATATATATGTACATATATCACAAAAGGAGTCACACTTTTTAGTCAAATATTTTCAGCATACTTCTGTGTGCCAGTGACTATGTGTAGCTACAACTGCATGCGCTGTGACTGATTTTCTTCTGGCAGAAGCCACCCCCTCAGAGAAGGAGACGCCAGCCCCAGAGATCTGACTGTGCTCTCCAGTCTCTGTTACGTCAACGAATTAGTAGTAGTGGAAGAGATAATCACACATGAAAATTATTTTATGTAATCATTTATATTTCACATGAGAATATCATTTTTGCAATGTATATTTAACTGTAATTTTACCCAGTGTCCTAGGAATTTACTATACTTCCCATTGATTTTTCAAGCCACAGTGTGAGAATTTGACTTAGAACCCACTGTGAAGCGCCCCCGCTCTCCTGTTCTTTCTTAGATCCTGTCCTGGTCTGTAGCAGCTTGGAGCTGTAGGGCATGTACTAGGTCGGTGGTCTAGGGCAACTCGCTTGACATTTCGGAGCCTCAGTTTCCTCAGGTGCTAACTATATATGCTAATATGTGGTTTACTTAAAATGTATGTAGATCTTACAACATGGTGTCTGGTACCGCGTATGATTCCCATGAAACGTCAGGCAGTGCTTGAAATTTCTCTACTTATGCTTGAAATGGTCATCATTCTTTGTATCAAATCCATTAATCATCTTTATTTAAGGTCTGGTATCTTTCCTTCTAAAATATAACAGAGGCAAATGAAAACAATAAAGATATTCTGTTGACATATTGATTACATTTTAAGTCAGTTTGTGTTGGGGTGGGGACACTTCCTTAAGGGAGAGAAATTTGGTTATAATAATCCATCAGACAGGAAGGGTATGGATTACTACTATTAAATTATTTTAAATTATATGGATTTCTATTAACTCCTGGGATAAATTGACTGAGTAAATCATAATGTTTACACGATGCAATAAATTTAATCTATGAAAACATAAGCATATAAACACACCAGCAAGAAAACTATAAATTAATAAAGAAGTAGAAAATCCCAAATGACTTCTTGTTGACAACAGGATTGCCTAGCAGTAATTATCAATTCTTATTCTTCATTTTGAATAAATTGTTATTTTGAAAATAATTTTATATAATTTGAGCCCTATAATTTTTTTAAAATGCATACTGAAGTTCTGTTTTATACACAAAAATGCTACTGATATTTAAGAAAACCTACTAAAACAATATGGTAGGATATCTATTCAAAATAGTTCTTCCCTCTTTTCCTTATATTATTTTAACCCGTAGTATGAAGAAATAAAAGACAACATAGTTTTGCTTCTTGAAAGCAACAAGAAAATCAAAACCAAGTTCCAAACTGAGTTTATTCAATAGAGCAGGTTAGCTGTCGAATAGAAGAAGGCTCTCCTGCAATGCATGAGACTCAAAAATGGATTGGGAGTAACTTGGACTTAGCATCCTGGGTGTTGCTTAAATGATGCTTAGAGTATGGATGTGAATATAGTCAGCTTGGTGAGATCATGAGCTGTGAGGTCAAGGCCAGCAGCAGAGACGTGGTAATGACACAGGAAGTGAGGCTCTGGTAGAGCAGTCCTGTCAGCTAACATGTTTTTGAACAGAGGCCACAAGGCATTCTATATATAGATGCGCATGACTTTGCAGCATAGGAAGATGTGAATAGTTATAAATGTGTAAATGTAGAAGAGTTTGGAAGAGCACAGGTGGGAAGATCAGTTATGCCTTGTTCTAAGAGGCGGTTTGCAGCATCTCTCTCCCTCTGAGGTCTTCGCACAGAATTATCACTAGCCAAGAGGAGCCCAGACGAAGTAGATGTGTTTCTCTGATGTTCAGGTTCATCCATCTATCTATCCACACGCTATTTACCACTCTTTGAGACCCTACTGTAGGATGGATACCACACAGGTCAATGATGATATTGGCCACCAAGAATCTTACCTGTGCATATAACTAGTATTTCAACTGCTTCTTATAAACTACAGCTCCTCAAATTTAGCTCATAGAAAAATTGTAAGGTTGATGAGGTCTAGGAATATGCTGGCATTTTCTCGGAGTGTTGTGATGCCACAGGAGTAGGCCTTTGGAATTTATTGGTAGAAGTTTGGCTCTCAGGGGACAGGATGACGGTGACTTTGTCCCCCAGGGGATATTTGATAGTGTATAGAAACGTTTGAGAAATTTTCAGTCATCACTACTGGGGGAAAGGTGTGTTGTTTGTATCTAGTCAGTAGAGGCCAGGGATACTTTAGGGTTGTACATGTGAAGGGCAGCCCCTCACCACACAGGTTTTTCATCCCCAAATGTTAACAGTGCTGAGGCTGAGACCCCACTATAGTGGAATGGCATTCAACTGTAAAATACCACATGACTGTGACCCGCCAAGGGTGATGCTTTATGTAGCCAGGACTCCCTGAGCGACACCAGCCTTCACCCCTTCTCCCACAGTCCACCTCCTGGGGTAGGAAGAGATAGGCCAGAGAGAGACTGTGTTTCTCACCCTCAATGTCTAACATCAAAGAGAGGGAATGGCTCTGGGCCTGTTTTTCCACTGACGCTCCTCATTAGCTCAGTATTTTCTTGTAGTTGCATCAGGTTTTCGTGTGAGCAAGAAGACTATTGGCAAGAGAAATCATCTCAAAACATGTACCTGAATGCTCGCAGGTGTATGCAGATTGAGGAAGGGTGCCCCTACTCATTTAACCTTGGCAAAGGCATGGTGGGGACAGGGAGGTAGCTTTATGGTGTCTATGAGTCATTTCCCATAGAGGCTATCAGCTCTTTGAACCATTCTACCCTCCATGCCAGCTCTTCCAGGTGTGTGTGTGTATGTTTTGTTTTTTGTTATTTTTTTCCCCAGAGCTTGGGTTCTGGGTGGACTGCACTGATTTATCATGCTTTTGTGGGGAAAGGGTAGAATGAAAGAGACTAGGAGAGAAATAACACTCAACACAAACGCATGGGTTTAGGGAAGCAAACTCAGTACTTACGCCTCACCCTGGTAGGACGAGTTCTATCTGTAATCATGTGCAGATATATAATCGCCACTGACCAATGGCCAAAGCTTTTTACTCACTGGGTTCTGTGATTACACAGATTTATACCATCATCCCGAAACATTAGTTTTAAATGATATTTCAGTAGGAAGTATTTCAGAGAGCATGAAATAGAATAGGAAAATGCTGCAATTTCTAGGTAAATGCTATAGTGTCCCCATACCCAATCCACCACAGAATGTGTTTATCTGCCGTAGCATTAACAAGACATTTCCAGCTTGACTGGGCAACACTTTTGCTCTTTCTTACTGACTGCAAATTCCTAGAGCACCTGTAGTCTGCTCTTCCCCTCCTTCTCTCGCCTCCCTGTGGCTCTGGGTGCATCTTACATTTTGTTCCATTCATTAGGAAGCCTCATTTGAAGCCATTCTCCAATATCCCGGGGCACCTCTTCGCTCCTAGGAGTTTATTTTGGCTCCTGTGAGCCCTCTCCCAGTGATCAGGCAGCATGCATAGACTTTCTGCTTTTGGAGCAGCGGTGATTTTTATCTACAAGATTGTTCTCCCACTTGAGTCAGCCTGCCCCGCAGCCAACAGATGTTTGCATCCAGATCTCCCCTCTAGATGAATAAAATCCTCCCACAGGCTAACACTGGCTGGAAAGAAGTTCCTTTGTGCATCTATGAAGCATAACTGAGCCCTAAGCAGTCACTTTTGATGTATATTTTGTGATTGGGGAAAATTTAAAAAGCAAAACCTTTTTTCTGCCAAACCGTTTCTTGCAGATGAGATTCTTTTCTTTTCTGACTGAAGACTTTTTATTGAATGTGAGTTTTACACTCTGATTAAATGAAGAGTTCGATTGAGATTGTCTTTCCTTATATTTCTCCCGTCCAAGCACTGACCGGGCCTGGCTCTGCTTAGCTTCCGAGATCAGATGAGATCAGGCGCATTCAGGGTATTATGACCATAGACATGCGTTTCCTTATATTTCTTGTCAATTTTGTTCTCTGTGCTGTTTGGTCATAATACTTCCTCAGGAAACTGGGTCCGATAACTGTCTTCCACTTATCCATCTTTTTTGGTTTGCTGGGAAACGATTTTCATCCACATGCAAAATACTTTGTTAAAAGAGTCAACCTCCTGCCCTGGCTAGTGTAGCTCAGTGGATTGAGTATGGGCCTGTGAACCAAAGGGTCACTGGTTCAATTCCCAGTCAGGGCACACGCCTGGGTTGCAGGCCAGGTCCCCAGTAGGGGGCACATGAGAGACAAACACACATTGATATTTCTCTCCCTCTCTTTCTCCTTCCCTTTCCCTCTCTCTAAAAATGAATAAATAAAATCTTTGGAAAAAAAAAAAGAGTCAACTTTCTTCCATCCAAGTACTCACCAGGACCTATGATCTCACCTGTAAATGGAACCTAATCAACAAAACAAACAAGCAAGCAAAATAGAACCAGAGACATTGACATTAAGAACAAACTGACAGTAACCAGAGAGGAGGTGGAACGGGATATTGAGGGGAAAAGGGGGAAGGGTTGTCAAGGAACACGTATGAAGGACACAGGGACAAAGTCAAAGTGGGGTAGGATCGAGGGTGAGAGGCAGGGATGGCTGGGGGGAGTTGTGGGGAGAAAAATGGAGACAGCTGTACTTAAACAATAATAAAAAAGTAAAATAAAATAAAAAGAGTCAACCTTTAGCTGGTTGAAGTCTGCGTCTATGGACATGCTAAAACTGAAATGAGCATGCTTATTTTCGGAGGGCATTAGTTTTGCCTCAGGACCTTGGACCTCCCCCATCTTTCATAAGATCTCAGATCAACGTGCCTTAAGGTAGTAACATTTGTCATAATTGCCTGATGATTAGTGTCTTTCAGTACCAATATTAACTTTGACTATGAGAGCACTAAACCATATACCAATTCTGAACAAGGAATAATGACTTTGGAGGACCAGTGAAGCTAATAGCAAACTTTTAAGGCACTGCCACACCCTTAGACACCGATTTAAGCTTGGAATTGCATGAAATGTTTCTTGAGCTGTATGTATTGAAATATGGTAACTTGGTTTCTATATTTAATCATGAATCCTTAGGCATGAGGGAACAAACCACATGATGCAGGGAGTGAGCAGTGTGGTTTGAACCATTCCACATGGGAGTGGGCATAAGCCCCGTATTTCCTGTTTCTTGTGTCAACGGAGGAAAGCCAAAGGAATGTTACCTTCAATAAAAGAAAAAAGTAAAATAAAATTTATATACCTATGCAGAATCATGTATATGTTAAGTCTTTGAAAAGCAATGAGAACCAGAGGATTTTTTTTCCTTTTAGCTCTTTGCAAATCCAGACCACACTATTGATCACTGACTATTCATTGCTGAAGGCAGTACTCTGTATTTAATAAATTAAGCCTTAATTCCTGAGTCTAACAAAATAATTAACCTCAAATAGAAGATAAATGAATATGCTGTTCTGAGCTCATGATTAGAATCCACTTTCTAGTCTCGTTTTATTAGTGTTTTTCAATTCAGTGACTTTTTTCCCATTCTTTTCTCATTTCTTTTCACAGGCTATAACACCTTTCAGCCTACTCTCTGTCATCAAGGTTAAGTTATTTTTATTCTTGGTTCAAGATTGAAAAGTTTTATATACTATTTGTACACTTTGGCATTAATATTAATAATTTAATATGCTTTCTATTTTAGAAAAAAAAAAGGTGACTGGTATTTCTGGAAAAAATCTCCAAGGCTCATGATATTATAAAATCATCAATAACGTCAACATACAGCATATATAAGTATTTTTATTAATTGATCCTTTAAAAATTTTAGAGAGTCTTGCTTCAACACTGATTTTTCTTACTGAATCCTTTATTTTGGGGGAGGTTTAATGAAATTTAGCCTGATTTTATGTTTGAGAAAAAGTAAAAGAAGAAATATTTTGTCCTTGGGCTTATAAACCATGACCTTTAGATAATCCCTCAGTATTTGTATCCACTGTACCAACAGATTTTCTTTGGTTAGGACAGTATATTCATAATAAAAGGGTAAACATGTGAACAGAGTCCTTTTTTAGTTTTAGTTTTTGTGTTTTGGTTTTATTTGATAACAAATGTAAAATAATCCATCCTTATTACAGACACTGTATCAAAACAGTGATTTAATACTATATTATTCTGAATTGAAGTAGCTAAATCAAGTTCTTCAAGAAACTTCTGGTGAAGCAGAAATGACATGTTAGCTTCCATATAATACATGGAGTGATTTATAGCTTTTTCCTTTGTAGGTCTCTGGAAAAATCCCCTGAGGGTTCCAGAAAGACAAGTTATTCTGTTTGGTTTTAGGTTTTTCTTTTTCCACTTAGATTTCTTGAAATGTTCAGGACTTGATTTGTCCCTGCATGAGTTAAGAGGGGACATAGTTTCAGGAAATAACAGGGAACCATGAGAGGTAAACCAGAACCACTCACTTGAACTTGGATTGATAAACTCAGCAGCATTGTCTTTCCTTAGCCATCCCAAATCACGTTCTCCATGTGGAGTAAAATGAGCTTACTCTGTCCAGGTTCACTTGTGCCCCTTGATAGATGTCCCGCCCACATGTGCTCTTTCTTGAGGGAACCGAATATAAGGGCCAATAAGATGAACAGTGTGGAGTGACATCAATTCTTACTGTTTGCATCCTATTAAGTGTTTCCAGTAACAC
Organism: Micronycteris hirsuta; assembly: GCA_004026765.1. Taxonomy (NCBI): domain Eukaryota; kingdom Metazoa; phylum Chordata; class Mammalia; order Chiroptera; family Phyllostomidae; genus Micronycteris; species Micronycteris hirsuta. The sequence continues at coordinate 118,018 of PVJI01001280.1, forward strand.
TCAGGTGCTGTTGAGGGTAGAAGAACTTATTTTTTGGTATAGTCTTTTTCATTTAGAACCTCTTAACCAGGAAGCCCAATTGCCTATATTTTGTCCAAATTCTTTCAAATGATAGTTTATATTTATAATGATAATGCAATGATTCATTATGGCAAACTAAATTATGTTCATTATACTCTTGGTATTAAGTGAATCTAATTGCATTATGAATCTCTGAACACTGATAATTGACTGGTATACATAGCAACTATAAAAAGTTCAAAATATTACGGTAATTTGAATATCCCACTTATAAACGATTCCAAACAAAAACAAGTTAATTAAATTTAGTGTTAGAACCACTTTGTAAATAAGGTGGAGCAAATGTTGTTATTAGTATGCATTTGCTGTTATGGTAACGACAACATTTTACATCACATTTTGTTTTGACTTCATCTCAGACTATAGGGTTTTCTAAAATTTAACAATAAATGAAAAGAGAACTGAGCAACTATGGGAGAACAGTAAATGGCAAACTCCTAATAATAATGGATGTTCTTTCCAATATAAATAACATGTTTCTCTGTTTTCTTTGACTTGGAGGTTATACATGTAGGGCAAATCTCATTTAAAATGTTGTTATCAGTTTATTGATACCTTAGTCGAAGGATACATTTTTCTATGAAAATGACTCTTAGAAGCAGTTTTTTTAACGTATGTAGATGTGCTGGGGTTTAGCGATGTAACTAATTTTTTACTACTTTCTTGATTTGTTTACAGAATTTTTTCGCGAGCTCCTAGAAAATGCAGAAAAGTCCCTAAACGATATGTTTGTGCGGACCTATGGCATGCTGTACATGCAGAATTCGGAGGTGTTCCAGGACCTCTTCACAGAGCTGAAAAGGTACTACACGGGGGGCAACGTGAACCTGGAGGAGATGCTCAACGACTTCTGGGCGCGGCTCCTGGAGCGGATGTTTCAGCTGATCAACCCGCAGTATCACTTCAGCGAGGACTACCTGGAATGCGTAAGCAAATACACGGACCAGCTGAAGCCATTTGGAGATGTGCCCCGGAAACTGAAAATTCAAGTCACCCGCGCCTTCATTGCTGCCCGAACGTTCGTCCAGGGGCTGACCGTGGGCCGAGAAGTTGCAAACCGTGTTTCCAAGGTAATTGAAAATCTGCTATCTCTCTAACTGGTCTTCCGCTTTTACGCTGTTTATAAAACAACTGTTTGAAAGAAATTCAAGGGGAAGAACCACTTGCAGTGGTTCTTGCTCTTAGAGAAATAAGCTAAATGTCAAAGCTTTAATGCTGATTTTTTTTCTTGTTTAGTGTGAGAGAAGACAGAATTTCAGGTTGTTCCATGTGATTTAGAACATAATGTCAATATTTATCAGCAGTATAGCAGAGAAGCTTTTATCAGGAATGGTGCAAAAACAGGTGACTGGTAACCACGACCACTTGGCATTTCTGATCCGAGTTTTAAGGATGATAAATACTCAGGAAACAGTCCACCCAGAGGTTATAATCCCCTAGTAAGTCACAAGGTGCCTACCTTCAGAAGCCCTCAAGTGGAGACCAGCTGTTGTTCATTTCACAGTACTGCCACCCGGCATTTCTTCTTCTTTATCGCCCTTGTCAAAGTGGCCCAATTCCTTAATCACGAAGGAAGAACCTTTTGCTGACACCCGTAGAACTGGATTAGGGAGGACAGATGAATACAAAGGATAGAGCCTGGCAGAGAATTCCTTTCATTGTCCATTAGCTTTGTAATTCAATGCCACCTATTGTGTTGGGTTTATGAGAAAGATAAATCACTAGTCCACATCCGTATCTTTCCTTGAGGATGTCTCTACACCTTGAATGCAAGGAGTATTTCTCCACTGCTGTCTTTAGGAATGGCCTATTTCCTGTGCAGAGGATGTCTGCTTTTGTTTAAATTCTGTCTTGACATTCAACAGCTCTTACGAGATGGGTTTGCCATTTATGAGTCAGTCCAACAAATAATGTGAAAGATGAGTAATTTAAGAGGTAAAGTAAAAACAATACATAAAAGGAATCTGATATTATGTCATCCAAAGAAGGTCATATATGTACAAAGATTATTGCCAAACTCAACTTTTTTATTGCAGGACCATGCCAAAGATCCCCGTGTTTCTTGTAACTATTGATACTATTTTACCACATTTTTCCCCCTACTTTACTCTCTTCAGTATTTACATCTTGGCATAAAGTTCATGTGTACTCTTAAAAGTGTTTCTCTGGACACTTTTGGTAAAATTCATAGCAATCCATTTTTACTTATTTGCTCCTAAAACATTTATTTGAGTGTCTGAGATTATTTGCAAGAAAGCTCTACAGGGGATAATCACAAAGGATTTAATAATATAAAGGGTATCTAACTCCAGTATTATTTTATTTATTTTTTATTGTATTTTTATTATCATTTCCCCCCTGTACCCTCTTCTACCTCCACCCCCAGCCCCGCACTCACCACACTGTTGCCTGTATATTTTAGAGCGGCTCGATTTGTTTTTGTTTTTGTTTTTTTTAATTTAGTCACAGAGGCTTCAGAATGAAGCCTTTGCTTTTGTTGGGGAATGAAACAAACATACAGCCAGCTTTTGAGAAACAGGAGGTAAGGAATTCAAAGCATGGATTGGTACATGCACCATCTCTGATTGCTTCTATCGATTCTGCCTGTGTGTGAATGATGTTTAAAAGCATATATTTTGGCGTCTGGAGAGGTTCCAGTGAGATAAGAGAATATTTTCTAGAGAAGGCTCTAAGAAACCACAGGGCAGGGTGCTGCTGAATCCTTTTTCTGAGGACGGCATGGACAACTGCCCAGAGATGGCACCCACCTTCACCATCAGTCCCGGACTGTCAGTCCGAGGCCTTTGCCCGCCAACACGTCCCACGCTGCTCTTCGCAATGAAGGTCGACATCGTGGACCTGCCACCAGTAGCGTAAGACCTTGAACTTTTCTCCTGATGTCGTGAGGAATGTACTCTGCAACACAGAGATCTCTTGTTCCCTGACTTCTCCTTAACCAACATTCACTTGCAGAATAGCTCACTGCTGTGGGTTTGCAACAGAGTTTGTGGTCATGTACCCATGGAATGCTCGCGATTCAGTACAGGTATTGGCTTGTCTGACCTAAGTTCATTAGCACTAATCTACTCAAATCATAAATCCCATGCTAACATCTGGATACCACCATTAGATAGGTAGGTAGATAGATAGATATAGATATGTGGTTATATAGACTTGGCTTAAAAGAAGCTGAGCGGTTTTTTCTCCGGTAATTTATGATTCAGGGTTTAAGTATTTTACCAATGAACTTTCTCACCTAATGATTACCAAATGGCCTATCGCTGACTAAACCAGATAGATCTACGAAGGCCGTTTCAGCGCTGGTGATTTTCAGCACCCCAACTATTTCTGGTAATAAGAATAAAATAGTATGAGGACTAAATATCTAAAGAAGAGAAGCAAGATTGGAGTTTGAGGTTTAAGCCCCTCATAAATCTGAAGTCTCCCTGTGGTGTGTTCATTGAGTGATTTAGACTTGGCGGAATGATTGCAAAAGAGCTAAGGAATTCAAGGCAACCTTCCCAAATGGAGATCAACATACTGGCTTGTCTCTTGCATCTCAGTTTGGAGGACATTTCCTTGTTTTTTTCCTTCCATTCCTCTCTTCTCTTTAAGTGTTTTCTGAAATCTTGAAGGCGTCATTAACGGCTTCTAATTAATTGTTTTGACTGGAAAATTTATCTCTTTGGCAAAACTCAACAGTTTGACACAAATGTTTTGACACAAACATCGGATGGTAGTTACCTCTGGGGACAGGTTTGGATGTATTAGCAAGGAAGGGTTTCCAGGGGTTTCCAAAGTTACCGATAACATACTGTTTCTTAAGCTCTGGGCTGTGTTTGTGTATGTGTGCGTGTGCTTAATTTTTTTTTAATGCAAAAAATTAAAGTGAGGTAAGACTTTACCTTGTTCACCTGTGACTCTTACCATCTGTGCAGATATGACCGAGTCCCTGAGCTGCCTCAGTTGTCTGTCAGACCTAGGGATCTGTTAACCATGCACTTTCCAAGCTCCATATTGCACTGAACGGTATCAGGCAGGCATGGAAAGCAAAGCTCTAAAAGGAGGGTAAAAACACATTTTTATACCATAGTAGCATTGAGAGAAAGGATCCAGGCTATTTTCTAGCATTGTTCCTTTATTAAATCAGCACCCTCATATATATATATATATATACACACACACATTTCTTTCTATTGCTGAGAGGAAACACAGGTCAGAAGTCCCCTGAGGGCTTTCCAGACACCAACGAACACGGAAGGGGGGCCGCAGACACAGATTGTAACAGGCTGTCTGCTTAGACCAATATTTAATTATTCCTAATGAAGGCAAAGGAGGAAATAACTCTAGTGTCTTCACTAGTCCATCCCGATGCCATTTAAACCTAGAATAGGTGACTTTCATATCTTTCTGCTTTAAGCAAAATGACTTGGATGAGGAAAAACTACAAATTGTGTCAATAACAATTGCATGAATAATGCAAGTCATTCCATAGATTCATTCTAGATGCATTAGATAGGTAGTAGAGCTGGGACCTATAGAATTGAACACTGCCAAATACTGTAATGCATCGCTATCTCTCTATCTATCTATCTATCTATCTACCTTCCTACCTAAAGTCTTCCTTATAGGTCATGACTTTGAAAAGAAAGTCTGGCTTTTCATCGTTAGTAAGACCAGAATATTTGTATCAGTAGCGACCTGCCTCTGTCTGCTAAACGGACTGTTGACAGTCTTCTCATGACGACCCTGTTAACCGGTCCATCCACCTGGTCAACAGCCTTGTGATAGCAGCGTGTGCCCAGAAAGCAATACGCGCAGAGTCAATTTTCAGTAAATGTGGCTGATGGACTACAGGGCTGAAAGAAAGGTTATCATCAAGTCTCAGACCACGAAGGCTATGAAGTCCATTTATTTAGAGCATTCTCTGATCACAATAAGAAAGCATTCTGATAAATTTACCATGGATATAATTTTCAGGAGAAATGGTATTCCATTAGGCAGTTTGGTTTGGGGAAAGAATTTTAGACATAGTGACCTCCTGGCATAGCTCTCACCTGGACTATTTGTTTTGTTCCTTCAGTGGTGATCTTTTGCTTGGAGTTAATTTGTGTGGAGTCACCCAAGACCACAAAAGAAAGCTCTCAGTGAATGAAACCTTGCTATCGCTCTTCTGTGGTTAGTGTATTCTCTCCTGCCATGGCTGATGGCTCAGTGTAAGGTTGCTTCATGATATAGTATTCAGAAGAATAGATGAGCCTTTTGAAATGATCGATAATGCTTCTATGTTTACAACTTTTAAGTCAACATAAATAAGATATGCTTACTGCCTCATGATGGCGGTTTGGATATTATATTATATTTAGAAAGTACTTTGCAGTCAATAAATAAATAATTTCATGATAAAAAATAGTAATAACGTGGTATTGGTACTGAGCACCATAACAACAAAAACACCTTATTAATATAACTCATTGAAAATGGATGGATTTTACCATGGTCCCGTTGCTGCAATAAGCACTGGCGATCACAAGAATATAAACAAGTCCAGGTTAAGAAGAAAAGAACATTTCTCCTCAAGAATAGCACCTGGGAATTTTACAGACGAGCCTAGAGCATTAAGAGAGACGTCCCATTTTGATGAAAACAATTTGGTTATTTTCATTCAAAAAATTAAAATATTTTATTTATGTTCTCTTAGGAATGTATAGTTTAAATGTATAAATTTGGAAAATGGTTATTATAAGAAGAGGGTAAAAATTGAGGAAAATGAAGTCACTTATGTTTAATACATTAAAAACTACCTGTGTATCCTTTCTTCTTGTTTTCTTTGTACTTTGTATGTGTTTCTAATACCTACACTTGAGTAGGGCTATTTTATTTTAAAATTGTAAAATCTATTGGAATACCATTCAAATGAGCACTGTTCTCCCATTGAATGAGTTTTTGAAATTATCTTCATACTGTAAAAAGAAATTAAGAAGCTCCTTAACTGGGTCTAAATGCAACATTGCTAGAAAAAGTTTGGAAGCCACAGCTCCGACTCTACTGTATCTAAGAGGTATAATCTTCCCTGCCCCTAAAAAGTGAGATGAAGTGGTTATGAAAGCCCAGCATTCATCTGATCCAAATGTAGATTCTTTAAAAATAGAGCTGTGTTGAAGATTTAGTTCAGTTCTCATGATGAAACATGTATTCAATGTATTTTGTATGTCAAGTATTGTTGGTAAGTTCTTGAAATACAAAGGCTAAGCAAGTTAAAGTCCTTGACAGTAGTAATTTGAGACGGGTAGAAACTAACAATGTTGATACAGAATGAGAGAATTGTGCAGTAAACGTTTTAGGAACAGAAAAGGAGAGGCACTTAGCTAAATCTTGGGGGGCAAGGGAACTGTCAGTGGTAATGGCAGCCTGACCCATGTGTTGAAGGATGTGTGGGCAGATGGCAAAAGCAGCAAGCATGGCGAAGAAGGCTCCAGGTAGAAGCAGAAGCACAGAGGTGCGAAATCAAATGATGTGTGCGAGTTACAGGCCTGCGGTCTTCCTGAGGCATAACGTGCAAAGCCATGAATAGCAAGAGATAAGGATGCAGCTGTAAACTGAATCCTTGAATAAAAACTATTCCACTGATGATTTTGTTCATGTCTATTTGACTGTAGAATATATTTTTCAAAAAGAGACTTTCTGTGGTTAGAAGTCTTCCAGTCCTTTTGAAGGACAAACATGTGCTGAGCACCTACTATGTGCTGGGTATTGTTCTATAAGAAACAAGAAGTAACAGTGGATAGAATTGTCCTTGAGGAATTTACAGTCTATTCGAAAATTCAAGTGTGGTACAAATGATCAGTTAAATGTGTGCAAAATACTATGCAAATCAAAAGAAATACATGTTTTCCTTTGCCTTGGGAAATCGGAAAAGGCACCTGAGGGCAATAATGGGACTTAGACTGAAGAATGCATAGCCTCTAACTGAGGGAGAAAACATGTAGGGCCTCTTGCCAGGGACGCAGCTGGATAAAAGGCACAGATCTTGAAAAGTCGTGTTTTTCTTTGGAGATGAGGCCAAAAGGAAGATTTGGACTATATTATGCGGGTCTTACATTTCAAGTTAAAAAACATAAAGGACTTTGCATAGGTAAGGGGGTAACAGCCAAGATTTTTCAAAAGACAAATAGATGATGAAACTCTTACTGAAGAAAAGGTGGTCCAGGTGTAGGGCAGGTACTTCTCACATAAGGGTCTTTCAACCTGCTTCTGGGAGAAGAGGAAGGTCAGAGCATCCTTCCTGCGCCCACACAGCCCCCATTCCTTCAGATGAACATATTCTACGGGCCTGGGAATCATATCTGGGGAAGAGTGATCTGAACCCCATCCCTGCCATGACAAGAAGATAGGACTGCACTGGCCTTTAAGGAATTTTAAAGAGGTGTAAATTATTTAGCCTGAAGGTTATTATACTAAAAAAGGTTTGATTTCAAGGAGCATCCCTGTCTCCAAGACAGAGAGATTCAGAGAGGAATCTGAACAAATGGGCCATACTGAAATTCCGTGTTCACTGCACTTAGCTCACACCTTCTGTCCTATCGCATTTTCCTACTGTTTATCAAACCTAGTGCAAAAACCTGAGGCTGAGCCTTTTCTTTGGTCATTTATTTTATTATAGAGGCTTCCAAGTCATGTAACACTTATATTAAATAAATATGAACTCTTTCTCCTATTTAAAAAAAAAAAAACATAAGGATGGTCCACGGGACCCCGAACTGGATTGGGAGAAAGTAATGCCAGGGCAGCAGTGGGAAACGGTTGTGACTGTCGGTGAGCAGTGATGAGACCCAGGGCAAAGCAGGTGGAGCGGAGTAGAAAGTGCTCCTGGAGACAGACGCAGAAAGCCGCGTGCTGCAGATACGGCTGGTCTTCTCCGGCTGTCCCCCCAGCATCCAGCACAGTTCCTGGCCCAGTCTGTCCCCATTTAGTAACAGTTGTCGGCCAGCTTGGTGGTTTGAGAATTGCCAGCATGTAAATGCTTGTTGGCAAAGGAGAGTAACATTTAGCTAGGGAAAGAACAGAACCGGATCAGATGAACATGAGGGAGTATAAATATTTCAAGAGGATACAGAAAGGGAAGACAAGTGACCAGAATCAGAAAATCCTATCATCCTAAAAGTTAAAAGTAAGAGAATTTCAAGAAATAGGGTCATTGACAGCATCCAATGTTGCAGGTGGTCAGGCGGGAGGGGCAGGGAAGACAGCCCTTTGGATTTAAGCATTAGATGTTACTACCTATAGCCAGGGCACTTTGACTGGAGTGGTTTTAATCATTTGAGAAGTTAATTATTTGTCCCCTACATTTTCAAGAACAGGCTGGACAAAGCATGGTCCATGCACTTGTGTTCAAACATGAACAAGCCATGACTGTTCTGCAACAAGTACAGAAATTGAAAATGTATTTAAAAATCTGGAGAACCATTTTAAATTGCCCCGACATGCAAGACACCGTCCGTGGACTCTGCCTGGAAAGTTGCTGAACTGAGTGGTCCCCACTGGTGTGAGCTGCACCTGCATGATGCTCTGTAGGATCAGGTATCAGGTCATGACCTACTGAAAAAAGTCAAATGAACCAGCAAAAGCCTGCCCAGACCATTTGAGCCTCAAACAGATAGTTTGAAATGTACTATATTCTAGAACAATGCTAAGAATAGGAAAGTAATGAATATATTTCACGTGATTTTTTGGAGTGTTTGGGCTTTCTCCTTAGATACAGCTTCCCTTTACCCCTTTTTTGTGCCTTCCTACCCTAGCCTTTTCCCCCTGGGGTACATCCTCTATGTTAACAACCATGAAGGGCTTTCCTAAACCCATTCAATTGGCATGTCTACTGCTTTCCTGTGCCCCGGAAGTACATACACTTCTCTGGGGTCATGAGAAATGTGTGCTACAACCAAACATTTTCGTTACTAATGGGGAACATCCGCTGGTGAAAAGTGCCAGTTAAGGGATGCCAGAAATGTTTTTTAAAAGCCCAAGGATAAAACTCTAGTGCTGTAACTCAGAGAATGTGTCTTCTAAAACGGCTTCGTAAAGGAAAACGGACCTGACAGTTTATCCCTGTGTCAACGCCAACTCAGTTCTGCGATATTTATCCCTGAATGTATTTATGCTTCCCTTACCAGAGGGTCTGTGAAACAAGGTTTGAACAATAGTCACGCGGTAATTACTTTCACATGCGAGAGCACGTGCCGCGTGCTGACAGGAGGCTTTGCAGGCTGTGTGCTATCACAGGCTGAACTTGCAAGTTTGGAAGCTTTCTCTTTTATTGTCCGATCTTCAGAGATTCAATGTTACAAGGACACTCCCTGAGGTAATAGCAGTACACTGTAGAGGTTTATGAGCCAAGATATACATCAAAAAGGATTTTAATAAAGCTTGACAGATATATTGCATTAATAGTGCTGACATAGTGAAGCAGGACTTATGTAGGGAGTGTGACATATTGGTATTTTCTAAAACGAGGTATTAGGTCATACAGGCATTTGATTATAAGATAGATGGAGGGGATAGATTATTACATACCATAGATTTTCTCCATTGTTATCTTTGTGATTACAAGCAAGGGTTATTCCCCTTCACCTATATGCATTTTACCTGTTCATCTCGATGAGTGATATTCAGTGCAAACTCAATGGGTGAATCCCAGATGCTTAGAAAATAGCAATTATCCCACACAGTATCAAAAATCTGCATTTTCTTGTGTCTAAATGAAATAGCCAAAAATGTAAATGGACAGTTCACAGTGTCAGTAATAGGATAATAGTGACTTTGACATTCAGATGTAAGTAAAATTATGGCCTAAATCAATAGACTTCAAGTTAACATCAGTTGACACTGGCATAAACAGATTTTTTTTAAATATTTTATTTATTTATTTGTAGAGAGAGGGGAGGGGAAAGAAATAGCTATCAGTGGCCTCTCACACGCCCCCATCTGGGGACCGGGCCACAACCCAGGTGTGTGCCCTGACTGGGAATTAAACTGGCAACCTTTTGGTTTGGGGACCCCCTCAGCTACCAGGCAGTTCTGGCATAAACAGATTTTTAAAAATGCATTTTCACCCTTGAAGAAATGTGCTATATGTCAAAAATGTGCTTGTATTTAATACTCAGCAGATAGCAGGATTTTATATGGAAATATTGTCCTCATCAGTTCATATTACCAAAGAGGCCAAGAAGGCAAACTTTTCTATGTTTGTTTTGTATAGAATTATGATAGTTAAAAATGTTCACTCAACATTTAAAGCTTTCATAAATATGTTAATTATGGAAACATCATTATTCTGCATACTGTTCTCATAGTAGGTAGAAATGAGTATTTCCATAAAGAAATGTAGTTGTTTATAAATAAGAGGTGTCAAAACTTTCTTCATTTGCTGGCTTTCTAAAAACACATCTTTTACTAAAAATATATCTGGATTTGAGGCAACATTTATTTTACTGGTTTTCAATAAACGTGGATATATAATTTATTGAGAAATAAAAGGTTATACAGTGATTTTTTAAATTGCAGAGAACCAAGCATTCTGCAGAGATCCTCTTTGCTTTTTTTAAAAAATGTTGTTGCTCAAATTAGAGGCAGGGCCAAGGAGAATTCAACTGTGCTTGCAATACAGCACTTTATTGGAAAGATGAACCAAAAGAAGTTCAAATGAAAATCTCCACTCCAGCTTAGTTCACCTGGATATCTGTTTTCCTCGGTGGTCAGAAAAATAATTTTATGCATCATTTTATGCATATCTCTTTCTGACTATAAAAATCAATCAACAGAAAAGAAAAGAATGTTGAGAGTGTAGAAGAGTAGAAATGTCAATGAAATAAAATAATCCTAAATTTCCATCACCCAGAGATGACTTGTCAAAACTTTGTTTCTAGTCTTTTTGTACCTTAATACATTTTATATTGTATATATCATAACTACATCATGTGGGATGCTTAATGTTGAATTCCGCTTTTTTCACTTTAAAATTATAAGTATTTTCCCACATCAATAGCATTTCTTTTAAATAAATCACTCTTATCTCTTAAACATTTATTTTACACCCCGAGGTATTTGTTTGCCGCTAATATAATGGGGATCTTTCACCAATGGTCAATCCCTGGACATTCTCACTAAGAGAAGTAAACCTCTGTCCTAAGTGCTTTGCCTGTATGTAGTTGTTCGGCTGAATCCATTTTGCACCTGAAGGTCTGTCAGAGTTCCAATACTTCCTTATCACACATTCAACTGTTTAAATTTCTCAATAGATTTGTAAACACTCCAGACATTTACATGCATTAGAAGTAGATTTTTTTTCAAAAGGTAAAAAAGGTATAGATATAAAATGGAGGTAGGGATGAGGCTGATAGAAAACCATTTACTAGAGCTCCCTGGATGATACTCATCAATGGACCGGATCCCTGGGTCGAAGCCCAGCTGCAGACTGGTACACCTTGGTCCCAGCTGGCACACAGACGTGTTTTATTTGGCATGAATTCCCTAAGTGTTCAGATAGTGCTGTAAAATAGGGAAGATTAACGTAAAAGTGTGGATTTTTACAACTTCTTGGACAATGTTACTACCTGGGCATGTGTTCTGCATGGCCAGAACGAGCTGAAGTTAAATAGTGTTTATAGACTGAGTTCCATTTACCTTGAACATCCATGTTGCAGATTGAAACACGTGTTCACCCCTGGAGCTGGCTTGGTTCTGAAACTGATACTGCTTTCTCTATCACAATTATTGGCTCTTTTTCATATAATAGAGAAGCGACTCTCTGCACCTGTCTTTATTAAAAGTGAAAAATAAGTAGGGCTATGTTTCGAGAAAAAATGCTAAAAATAATAAAGATCATTTTTGTAAGTTTACAATATTCTATATATTTAATATGCAAATAGTATCTGTTTAATACAGTCAGTGAACCTCATGCGTGGTTATTAACTCCTTAGCAATTGAATTTACAAACCCTCCGTTAAGCTTTCTATGAGGCATCACTAAGAAGTAAACATCATTCTTTAATCAAATAAAAGCAAACCAATAGCTAAGAAAAAATCTCTCTGCTCCTGACTTTGTGATCAGGAAAGTACTCTTCCCTTTAATGTCCTGCGGAATATCCTTACAATGTACACAGACAGAAGTCCTCTCCTGATGATGGGACCTTAGCAAGCCCAGGCCTAGAATTTTCCTGATCGAGGTCATCATCACATCATCAACATTGTCAAATTGTCTTCCTGTCTAACACAAATGGATGCTAACAGCTATTGAGTACTTGCCAGCCACAAGGCTAAGACCTTGCACACATTGACATCTAATCCTCATAACAAACCTATGAGAGAAGTGAAGTTTTTACCTCATTTGTTAGATACAGAACTAGGAACCTGGACTGTAAACCCACGCTGCCTCTCACAGATGAGGCCTTTGTCTTTGAAGGCAGCAGCCTGGCATCTGGCAGTGTCGCCCAATAGGAATATGGCGGGAACCGCATCTGTAGTTTAAAATTCTCTATGAGCACATTAAAATGAAAAGAAAGAAGTGACACTGACTTTTACAATAAATTTCACTGAACCAAACATATCCAAAACATTGTCATTTAAGTATGTCATGGATACAAAAATTATTAGTGAGATCATTGAATTGTTTGTGTAAAAAGCCCTCAAATTTTGCTGTGTATTGTGTGCCTCCAGCAAATCTCGGTTTTGGACCAGCCATATTTCACAGGCTCAGGAGCCACGTGCGGCTGGCGGCTGACATTTACACAATTTAGATGTGCTGTTTTAATGCCTTATCTTCCTATTTAAAGTATAGAACTTTAGGAACTCACACCAGGAAGTCTGAACTCTCGTGCTTGATTATTTATGTAGTTTCCCTAGTTATAAGGAAAATAGAGAAATATTCTGTCTTGGTACAATATGTTTTGGACTCTGACTGCAACTCTGACCTAAATAATGGGACACTTTATTAAGAGATGTGCTCTTTCCAGGCCCTCAAAGTCCCTGCACATGGCACTACTGGTGTCCCTAAGTGTGGAACACATCAGGAAGGTTGTAAATCACCACAGACGAATTAATCTATGGCTTTCAACCCTCCCTGGGGAGGTGGATGAGATGAATGAATGCAGGAATTGACAGGTATCTGTGGATGCCAGCATCCAGAGTAGGCAATATACATGCCTGCCTAATTGTTATGGGGTGGAGGGGGGTAATGGGGGGACTCATGGAGATACTGGGCTCTTAAAAGTGGGTCTTAATGCTCATAAAGTTGGCTCATCACTAGCTCGAATAACTCAAAACCATCTGACTCACTTGTGTTCAGAGAGATTTGAGCGTATTTCCACAATCTTTTGGTAAAGAAGCTATTTTTCAGGTAAAAGCACTAAAGCATCAGTTCTTTTAGATTTCTCACAAAACATTTAAGCACATTGTTTTTAGAAGACACTAGAAAGTCCAGTGCATTTCTATGTGGGTGCATAAAGTGATGCACTAGGGTTGACGAAGTCAACAACGTTCGTCTCCCCCCTGTGCCTGGCCCTGTTAGAAAAGAACTTATCACGAAGGGATCCTATTCAGTAAGTCCTCTTGCAACACTGATAACTTCCATCCCCACTCTGACTTGTTACCAGGTGGGTCTGCCCCTGTGAGGCAAAGGATCAGACCAACCTGGCTTGGGCGCCTAGCTCTGGGACCGCCACCTTGGTCTTGGTAGGCACAGCTCTCCCCCTGGGTCATAAAAGCATAGTGCTCAAGAGCTGACTTTACACTTAGTTTCTAATTCTATTCATTAAATTAATTTAGTAAATGTAAACTAATTTATTGTGAGACTTAAAACCATTTTCTTCAAGAGATCCCAGAATATTAGGTTAGTTTTTTGAGCATGACTTTGACTCAATTTCAGGAGGCAGGCAATTCAAGAGCAGCAAACCCATGATTTTAGCTGCACGGTGTCGTTTTTTTCTCTTCTTTCCATTGCTGAGTCAAAAATGAATTTGAGAGATCACAAATATGTCAGAACATTTCCAATGGAGAGTAGTTTGTGGATCACTTCAGTCCACCCAGTTCTTATTCCAACATCCACAGTTACATCTCCTGTTTGATGCTCTGGAGCCCTGACAACGAAGGTATCAAAAACTGAGCTTAACAATTTGAAGCAGCACAAGCACTTTGTAGCCACGTTAGGCCTTTCTCTTTCTGTGTTGCCTCCATCTGTATTTCTCCCATTTCATTGCCTCAGTTTCTGCTGAAATCTCAACTCTGATCCTCTGTACCTTCTTTCAGGCATCCTAAGAATATCGTCATCACATCCCATTTTGATTAAGTCCTGTTCATGAATCCCAGCAGTATTTCGCTGGCCAATGACTCCAGTAATCTGGAATGTTGACAGTGCTTTGCTTTCTTGGTAGATACAAACTGGAAATGGCAGATTCCCGTCCATAAGAGAGACAGGGCTGAAGTCGGTAGCCTAGCCAACAGTCTTCAATTTCTCTCTCTCCTTGCTGCCTTGTATCATTTAGTCCCAACTTATTATCCAGTTTTATTCAAGCAAATTTATTTAAGCTTTGCCCACATAAAAGTTTCCATGACAGTTTCTCTGTCATTTCCTTTATCTGCCATGCCTTTCTCCCCATCAACTCAGCTCTCTTCCTCACTCAAAACTTGCTAAAACCTACTTATTGACGCTTCTTAGGTCTCCAGGAAACTCCTTATGGCTTAGTCTGCTTTTTGTCTCTGTTCAGAACCTCTGTACTATGCTTTTGCTGTGTTTCATGGAGTTCTTCCTGTGTTGCTTAGAAGTATCCATATTTACCTACATGATGGGCCACTTCACCATGAAGATGATAACTTAGTGCCCATGGAAGGAATGTGCTTTCTATCTTTAATATTCCTCAAAGCAAGCAGTAGTGGAATCTGGATATGGTAGCCATTAAATTAATATTATTGCTGCTCTCCTATTATTTTTTCATTTCTTTTAGTTTTATCATACTTGGAATGGTGGGGAGGGGTAGTGTCCATATGTGAGATACCATCTCCAACTTTATGGTAAATAGTGTCCTAAATTTTAATGGCTTTAGAAAAGGATGTACGTAATATAGGTCCTTCTAAAATTCCACTTCTCTCTCTCTCACACACACACACACACACACACTATATATATATATATTCAAATGCTCAGTGCATGTGGTTACCCAACAGAACTGTAGCTCCATTGTACATTAGTTGGAACATCCATGCAGAAAGACATTGATGACAACTAAAAGATTAATGACTGAGTATAGGCTGAGAAACCAAGTGTTTCCTTAGCAATCACCCAGACAATGTATCAATAGGAGCTTGAGATCTGAAGAGTAATGAGTCTTCATTTGTATTCAGACTTCCAAAATATCTGTATCATCTATCTATATGTAGATATAAATATCTCTACAGTTTCCTAAGTTACTGCAGCAAGTATTCTTTCACTCCTATTTGTCTTTTGTCTTCAAACTCATCTATCTAAAGGCTTCTTGGCTACATGATCGCAACTTAGTTGAGCGAATTATCAGTGGAGAGAAATGTGGTCTCACAGTCTTCGAGCATCAGCACCGTGGATTTGTTTAAGTCTGGTTAAATCGAAGGGAAACATGTGCCAAGGTGCTGAAATCTTGGGAATACTTTTGCTGCATGTTATAAGAATTATTAAAGAGAAAGGAAAGACATGAAGGGAAAAGCAGCTAATCTCTTTTGAGTGCTCACGTTGTGCATTTACAATTAAGCTGTTCTGATTTCTGTAATTAAAATAATTTCCTCTGAGAGGACTTAATAGTTCATGCCTGTGAGTTGAAAAAAAAGAAAGAAAAGGGTTGTTGTCATGAATGAATGACTGAAAGGAAGGTCTTATTCACATGCTTTCATTTCTATGAAAAATCTCTGGAAACAAACCAAGTGTGAAAAAGACAATCAGTAAGGTTCACCTGGGGTCATTTTAGCAATCCATGAGATATGCCAGCTCATGCATATATTCATCCCTTCATTCAGCAAGCATTTATGGAGCACTGACTCTCTGGCAGGTGCAATGGGTACAATGATGAATGAAGCCTACACCTGCCCTGAAAGAACTCCCATTTCAAAGTACATACCAGACAGATGACTAGTAGGAGGTGGTAAATGCTAAGACTGGGGTATGCATGGATCATAAGAATGTAGGTGTTCACATCTGGTCAAGATGGAGACATAGGTAAACACACTTCACCTCCTCATGCAACCACTGAAAGAATACAACTAGACTTCAAAACAAATAACACCCAGAACTGTCACAAAATTGAGCTGTATGGAAGTCCAAAACCGAGAATTTAAAGAAGCCACATTCATCCAGATGGGTAGGAGGAGCAGAGACATGTGGATACAGTCAGGAAGGCGTTGGTGGCCAAATGGGCAGTCCCACATTCACATGTAGTGGATAAAAATCAGGAGGGATACCTTAGGAGCAAGTGATCTCAACCCCAGGCCAGACTACACAGCACAGAGTTCCAGTGCCAGGAAGATAAATCCATAAGTTCCACCTGTAAATACCACTGGGCATTGGGGCAGTGGAGGAAGCTGCCAGATTTCAGGAGACTCCACTTGGAAGGCCCTCATGGACTAGAAACATGTGCAGACCCACCCCCTCTTGGATTTGGCACCAGGGCAACATCTGGAAGGTCGCCAGTTGCAAAGGGCAAGTGTCAGGCAAACCTCCAGAGGCCAGTCAGTGGCATTGTACCCTCTCTGAGCCCTCCCTCTACACATAGCCACAAAGTGGGGAAGCAGGGTACCCCACCCTGCTGATTACCTAATGCTCTGGCCCACCCAATTTACCGGTGCCTTTTCTACAATAGACCATGCTACTAAGACAGGGAGTCAAAACAGCTCTACCTAATACACAGAAATACACATGGAGGCTGCCAATTTGAGGAGACAAAGAAATATGGCCCAAATGAAAGAAAAGAACAAAACCCCAGCAAAACAACTAAATGAAACAGAGGTAACTAGCCAATCAGATGCAGAGCTCAAAACAGTGGTGATCAGCATGCTCAAAGAACTCATTGAGTATGGCAACAAAATAAAAATGACCTAGGAAGAAATGAAGGTTACACTGAGCACTAAATGAAATAAAGACTAATCTACAGTGGAAGGGACAAAGCTGGGATTCAGATCAACAATTTGGAACATAAGGAAGAAATAAGCATTCAACCAGACAGCAAGAAGGAAAAAAGAATTTTTTTAAAAAGGGTAGTATAAGGTGCCTCTGAGACATCTCCAAACGTACCAACACCTGAATCATAGGGATGGCAGAAGAAGAGAAAGAGCAAGAAGTTGAAAACTTATTAAAAAAATAATGAAGGAAAACTTCCCTAATTTGGTGAAGGAAATAGACATACAAGTCCAGGAAGCACAGAGGGTCCCAAACACAAGTTGGGCCCAAAGAGGACCACAGCAAGACATATCAAAATTAAAATGCCGAAGGTTAAAGATGAAGAGAGCACCTTAAAAGCAACAAGAGAAAAGTGGAGAGTTACCTACAAAGGAGTTCCCATAAGACTGCCTGCTGTTTTCTTGAAAGAAACTTTGCAGGCAACAGGAACTGGCAAGAGGTATTCAAAGTAATGAAAAGCAAGGGCCTACAACCTAGAATATTCTACCCAGCAAAGCTATCATTTAGAATGGAAGGGCAAGTAAAGTGCTTCCCAGACAAGGTAAAGCTAAATGAATTCATCATCACCAAGCCATTATTACATGAAATGTTAAAGGGACTTATTTAAGAAAATGAAGATCAAAACTGTGAGCATAAAGTGGCAACAAATTCACAACTATCAAAAATTGAATCTAAAAAAAAAAAAACAAACTAAGAAACAAACAGAACAGGGACAGAATCATAGATATGGAGATCATTTGGAGGGTTATCAGCTGGGGGGGCGGGAAGAAGGAGAATGGGGGGAAAGGTGCAGGGATTAAAAAGCATAATTGGTAGGTACAAAATAGACAGGGGGAGGTTAAGAACAATATGGAAAATGGAGTAGCCACAGAATTTATATGTACAAACCCATGGACGTGAACTCAGAGGGGATTACTGGAGGGTATGGAGGTACCAGGCAGAAGGGGCAAAGAGGAAAATTTGGGACAACTGTAATAACATAATCAATAAAGTATAGTTTTAAAAAAGAATGTAAGTGTCCATTGATAAAAGCTCATCCAAGACCTTTTTTGCTTTAGAATACTATATTTTGCCGGTTATCAATTTAGCTTCAACAGGGGTATCAATGGAGATATGAAAATTCACTGCTTACTTAGAAGATAAAACTACACAAATAATTAGTAAATCATTATTGCTTGGGCACAACTTACAGATTACTATACTGGGAATATTTTATTGTACTTTATTACGTAAGTATATAATGTGGAATACACACCATACCACAAACATAATATTAATGTAACATAGGGGGGAAGCGAAGAGAAGAAAAACTCAATGGATATAATCTAGAGTTCAGTAGACCAAGAATAGGAGACAGAGATAACCAGGTTTGGATTATTACTTTGAACCTAATTAGTCGTCTGAATGCGTTCATTTCTTTCCTCCTCGGTGGAGTTAGTTGGAGTAGATAAAATGCTTTATTGGGAGTGAAATCCCCCTATGGCAATTATTGGGGTTATAGACACACAACCAATAAACTAAGATATATATGTATACACACACACTCAGGACTTTACCTGTGAATATTTACATCTGTGCGGAAAAGGGCTGGTCAAGTAATCCACTGGCAATTAGTTTGAAGGTTGTAGGTCTTATTGCCCTGTGTAGCAAGCCCCTAAGTGTTTTCTGATGTGGCTCAGGAGCCTATCCATCCACTACTTCTGACTGTAACTCATGTAATTAGTCTCACCTGTCATTTGGGGATGGCACAGCTTACTGTTGCTCTTTGTTTAATCAGGTTTTTGCTCATTTCATAAATCACTTCAAATTCCAAATACGCCTTTGAGCAGTAGGATACCGGCATGCTCAATGAGTTTCCATGGGCCTCTTGGAATTAAACTTGTGTGTTGGGCGGTTTCAGGCATCTACATCTACCATTCTGTGTTTTCTTCCCCAATTTGTAATTGTAGTTTTGGCACTCACCATGTTTTTGGTGTTAATGGTATTCCTGCCAGAAATAATGGATGCCCTGCTGAAGCGATGGCACTTGCAATGTTCTCTACTGAATCCCACATTTGATTGGCATGTGTCCTAAAAACATTGGCATAGCATCTGGTTAAAGGGCACAGCGCCACCTAATAGTCAGGGAAGTGGTCCTGAAGGAAGTCAGCTGGAAGTGTTTGGGAATGAGCTTCAGGCTCTCGGGAGTAAAGGGAAGTAAATACTCATGAAAATATTTTGCTTTTTTAAGGCAAAAATTCACATTGATGATAGAACTTTTGAAAGATATCTCAGGAAGGTTGGCGTACTCTTTTGCTAACTTGGAAGAGTAAATTTTAAAATTTAATGGTACAGTAAAGTTGCAAAACAGCATAAGGTTTATATTTGGATTTACGCTACAGTTTGTTAAATCAGTATTCTGGTGACTTTAGTATATCACAGCACATCGTCAATTGGCTTTTGTGTGTGGAGTAGAATGGGTAGGGATGTTGTTCCTCTGCCACTTCTTACCTATTGGCATTTTCTGAGTTAGCTCACCCGAGGAGTGAGGACGATGAGAGGTGGGGATGAAGGCTGGTTGCATGACATAGAAAAATGAGAAAAGTGATTAACCAAAGTGAGTTTATATAATTAAAATTATTCGGTGATATTAAAGATTCATGTAAAAATGAAACAAAGTACACTGCAAAGCAATCAACAGTAAAAACCCACCAAGCCATTATCAATGTCAAAACTGTAATTTCCTATATTATGAATACGATGATCCCAACTATATCTGCTTTGGGGAATAGACTTTCCATGTTTGCACTCTGGCATTAAGATGCACTGAGACAGACTTTTGCAAACAAAGGAAAACACATAGACGTCACCTTTTCTCATGTTTTCTATTTGCACAGTATTCCTTGGAAATGCTTGTTTTCTAGGCTGCGCAAGGTAAGGTTCTCATGGGGCTGAATCCGAGCTGCAGTGTGAACGCCCGCTCAGTTACAGAGCAACAAGAATTGGTCATCTTATACGAGAGAATTTGGTCTTATAAAAACATAAAGCTTCATAGACATCACACTCTGTTCTTTTCTTTAAACACCCTCTAAGCAGTCAATTAAAGCCAAAAGCAAGTATTTCAGATAAATGTCAAAGTGTTTCTACTGAACAGTTTCAAATTTAGTAAGTCGTGGTCCAATATTTCTAAAATACAGGCCAGCAGTTCCTTCTAACGGAGAGTCTGCAGGATGAAGTTAAAGGCAAAGACGCTCTTATTCATCAGTCTCTTTACCTGTCCAATTAATCATGGAAAGCCACTGGCAAGAGAAGATTTCTTTCTCACAAACTCAATTCTTGTACACATTGTTTTATTATTGATTGCACTTGAGAACAGCCTGTGCTTCTGTTCCTTGCACTTTTATTGTTCCCTGAGTGTTGACTTCAAAATTCTATTTCTTCTCTGTTGAATCTTTTGCAAGACTCTGATCCATTTTCCAGCCTAAATGGTGTCTCACCCGCTTGCTCATTGGCTAGTCACTCCCAGAAGAGAATCGCTTTGTGCTTACTATTAAGGTTTACTTTGGTACAAAAACTTATATTCCTAATCTTAGTATTTCATAATTTTAACGTTATGTAGGTAACGTATATAATGATGTCGAGGTGTTTAAGAGTTAATTTAAAATTCAGTAGGAAAGATAATCACTAATATTTTTGGAAAAATACAGAAGAAGCATTAGGAACAATGTTCTGTTCATATTATCTATTGCCGCTTCTGCTTTGTCATCAACAGTGAGAAGAAGTGCAATCTGGAATCCAAAACATGGCCCAAGAATAGACCATTTAAATGGTGTGAGCTATTTAAGAAAATAGGTCTCGTGGAGTATAACTCCAGTGGGTTACATGACATACCGCTTTTGTAGGCAGTTGCCCGTATGTAATATTTTCTCCTTGGCAAATTGTACTGGGATACAGCTTGGCACCACTATGGTAAAGGTCCCATTACAGTTATAAGTAAGGTAACAAGCAGTTCAGTTTTCATTGTACGATTCTCTACACAAGTTTTATTACCTTCCAAATACTCTGTCGAGATCAAAGGTTATACCTTTTTCACTGAGTAAATCTTGCAACATCAGAGTCTTTCATCAAATTATTTTTTTTAAGATTTATTTATTTATTTATTTATTTTTAGAGAGAGGAGAAGGGAGGGAGAAAGAGCAGGAGAGAAACAGCAATGTATGGTTGCCTCTCACATGGCCCCCACTAGGGACCCGGCCCTCAACCCAGGCATGTGCCCTGACCGGGAATCGAACCAGGACCGTCTGGTTCCCAGCCTGCACTCAGTCCACTGAGCCACACCAGCCAGGGCTCATCAAATTGTTTTTATATTCATGGTAAAATTTTCTAATAGACCTTTCTATAAAATGACATAATTACTATTTTTTACTCCTAAAATCTTTCTTTCAGATGAAATCAAAGGTAACAGTTTTTACATTTTACTAGCAGTATATTAACACATGTAAACAATTTGCTTCCTTTCTCTGTGTCAATTCCTTTAGACTTACTTTGTGACAATAATTTTATCTCTGTGAAGTTGCATAGTTGATCAAATTCAGGCTCCATTTATGAGTCTGATACATTTTAATGTGATGTGAATACATTATACCCAATGATACATAGTAATCTATTTTCTGAATTTTTTTGCTCAGTCTCCAGAAAGAAAAAAACAAACCCATTCTTTATCATTTTATTTCCCCAAATTCAAATTATTATTGTCCTGTGTTATGAAAATGCTTAAATATTCTATGTGAACACTCTTGAAATTCACAAAACGGCTGAAGTTAATGAGACAAAATGGCATGTTCTAGGGACAAGATAAAATGACTAACTATTGTCAGATGTCAGAATTGTCCATAAATCATGGTGAGAGTGTCATTATCATATGTGATTAATGATACTCCTTGTTTTGAATCTGATTACAACCACAAAACAAAAAAAGTGAAGAGGAAATCACTCATGAACACCTTGCATGAAGAGGTTGGGATGTTTCTTCCAAATGATCATAACTTGATTGCTCAGCAAGTCTATTAAACACAATTTATTGAAACTCACAAAGACGTAACAGAAATTTTCCTGATTATATTCAGATACTTTTCAACTATTCCTTCATAAAAACTGAGTGACCGTTTTTGGGGACAGTGATGTCTTTCTCAAATCCCTTTTTTTTGTTTTTTAATTTGGAAAGTTCCAATTCCCTGCGTATGGTAACAAGGTACTTCCTGCTAAAAACAAAGCAAAACAAAAGATTTTCATTCACAGTGGTAGTCTTTGATTTACTCAGATATAACATTAAACCTTACTATTTTGAGTAAATGATTTTTTAGTATGCTTCTAGTTCCTCAAGTTCCAAATCACTGTTATCCCTTTACATAGTGAACTTACATACTTTTGTTTGAATTTTATTGTTAAAATTTCACTGGTATTTCACAAAAGGCCCAAGTGAAGGTGTTCCTGGCATTACCTATTTAATATATAAATTATCAATACTTGAAAATAGAAGTTTTGCCATCTATCAGCATGGAATATTGTACTTTAATTATAAACAATACAGTCTTCATATCCATTAATTATGAACTAATTCATTAATAATACATTTTTGTCTCATTTTTGTTATTTATATAAATTTACAATAATAAAACTATTCTCATTAGAATAGTCTATCTTTAAATTGACTAATTTACCCTCCTACCTATATATGACTCTAAATCAGATTTATTTCTCAGATGAATATGGTCAAAGGATATAAGCAAAATTATCTAACTCTCAACTTGTGCCGAAGATAAGGCAAAAACATCCAAAATTTAAAAAATTCCCTGGCCATTAACATTCAACAATTACTAATTGAGCACTGAAAACCTGTTCCAGTTTCTGTGAGAGTCACAAGGGGGGCATGGCCCCTCACTATAAAAATCACACAGTAAGAGACATAGTCATGGAAGCTACTGAGGAAGCTACAGGGAAAAGAGCAAAATGTGTCACAAGGGTATTTCCACAGCTCACACCCATGGTAAACTCTGCATCATCGGGGGTGGGGAGCGAGTTGGTGAGTTGGTGAGCATACCCGGAAAGAGCCTTCTGACACTGAGGCCAGGACTCCGATGGCACAGATGAAGACGAGTTTCCCAGGTGAACGGCATGCGGAAGGTTATTCCACGCAGACGGGATCGGGAAGGAGAATGGTATGAAATGCGTGTAGCATAAATTACAAGAACAAACAGGTTGGAGAGACCTGATCTGGACTGTGAGTCTTGACCTGGTCATGGGTCATCTTCTTGCCTCTTTAGCCAACCTCCATATCTGGTTCATTGTGTCACTGTTTTAGACAAAAGTGTTTAATTAGGCAAAGCAAAAATATTTATGGATTTAATAAAAGTAGAAGTTGAAGAAAAATAACAATAACTATCTTTTCTTGTTGCCACTGCTTGCTACCTATTCCTAGTTGTAAATTCTTGCTCAGCATTTCCTATATTATAATGGTGGGACAATACCCTAGCTGGTGTGGCTCAGTGGATTAAGTGCTGACCTGTGAATCAAAGGGTTGCTGGTTCGATTCCCAGTTGGCACATGCCTGAGTTGTGGGCCAGATCCCCAGTGGGGAGCATGCAAAAGGCAACCACACATTGATGTTTCTCTCCCTCTCTTTCTCCTTCCCTTCCCCTCTCTCTAAAAATAAATAAATCCATAAAAATCT
Source organism: Micronycteris hirsuta (assembly GCA_004026765.1). NCBI lineage: Eukaryota > Metazoa > Chordata > Mammalia > Chiroptera > Phyllostomidae > Micronycteris > Micronycteris hirsuta. The sequence continues at coordinate 141,995 of PVJI01001280.1, forward strand.
TTAAAAACTGGTAAGGTGATAAACAATTTACAGTCACGTACCATTTATTTAATACCAACTATATGCAGTGCTGTTTGCTTGTCACCAGTATCACTCTGAAGACTTTTCTTCTTTCACTTTGGTCACTGTGAAAGGGGCTGTAAAACTCACCTTTACTGGAAAAGGGAAAATAGATCACAATAACATTGCAAACACATCAGGGAGTTTACTCTTACGCAGCAGGACAGAATCGGAGTGGGGTTTCATATAGAAAGAAAGCAACAGATTGGAAGAAGCACTCTGTGGGGGATGGCAAACCATAAAAATATCAGAGATGTTGCAAAAGATTTAGAAATAGCCTCCTATGTCAACCCATTGTGAATTTCATAGTTTAAGCTTTGCGCAGTTGGTATACAGAATAATTTGTTTAGGTCTCAGCTCTGTTAGAGAATAATGAAACGTGGCTTTGCCAGCATGTGAAAGTGATATTATGACAGATTATATTTTTTTGGGGGGAGGGCTGGAAATTTTCTCTATCTATGAATAAAACAAACTGGAAGACTGAGCCCATTTACAGGATCTTTGGAAGATATGCAAAGTGAGACAGGAAAAAAGAAAGTTCAAACGGAAATCCATTTAAAAATATCAGAGGTAATCATATACTATTATAAGACTATTGCTAACTATTAAGTTTCTGAAGATGAGTATGTGATAAAGCATAAAGCTGACTGTGTTGAGAATTCCAAAACAACTGATGTTTACTAAGCATCATCTATGTTTTTATGTTACAGTTAATTAATACTTTTATGCCTTAGCTTCCGTTTTCTGTATGGTGGGTACTAAGAGCGCCCTGTAGGACTGCTTTGTGAAACGGAAGAGTAGCTCCGTGTAAACCCTTAGAACAGTGCCAGGCCAAAATATGCTTTCCAAATGCTAACTCTTATTGTTAATATTATTATCGCTAGACCTTGTGAACCCTTTTCCATTTCACAGTATTAAAAAGAATTATTTTACTTGAACTTCACGAAGTAGATCTGCAGAGCACCCATGGTCTGTCAGGCAGTGTCCAGGTCTTAGAAAATCAATGAATAAGCCATTCATTTCAGAAACACCACCCTTCACTCTATACAATAATTACATTCAAGGTGTAAGCCAAAATAATTCTCATTTTTGGTAGTGTAGGTTTAGCGAAATGCTCAAGTACATAGAGTTTTATTGTTAAGTATTTTTTCAAAGTTCATGTGCAACTAGTAACCAGACAGAGCATATACAAACTCTGATTTTATCCAAAAATCTATGCGAAGAGAGCCACCAGCAATGCATGGCAGAGAGAGAATAACGGGAAGCCCAGAGCTTAATTCTCTCCTGACAAGGCATTTTAAGCTTTTATTTTAAGCCTCCTCCTGGCACCTGGTGTCATTCTGCTCCTGAAAGGCTTTACTTTTAATGCAGCCAGTTTGCTTTGAGATGTCACTTGATGAATTTCATTATCTCAGTTTGTCTCTGTTATTTTTAAATTGGTAGAGGAGCACCAAGCAGAGCACCATTGGGAAATAGTGAAAAGAGCCCTAGTCTAGAGTCGGTCCCTTCCCGAATCCATGATACCACTGTTTCACGTCCCTCCTGGCTAAGCTACTTCATCCCCTTGGCCTTAGTTCCATTCTTCTGTCAAACACAAGGGCTGTGGGAGGCGGTTTAAATCCTGGGGTGTCACGCTTGCCTCTCTGAGCCTCCCTGTCCCTGTCAGCCGGGGAGGGGGACCTGTCCTGACTGCTGCAGGGGTTGCGTGAGTCACAGAGGGGGCAGGTGACTGGGACACCGTGAAGCCTGCATCACTGTTGCTATTCCTGGGATGACACTAAACGCATTTAGAAGTTCTCTTGGGTAATTATAAAAGTTTTTGTGCAATTTGGTTTTCAGAAATGACAGCCCAGTGAAAGCAATATGCTCTAGTGCCTGGGAAGTTCTCTGAGACAGAATGAAAAACAAGTGTAATCCTGTCACTGGGGAGTTTTTCTCAAGTTCTCCCCCACAGTACCAGCTAAATGGCACTTCTGAAGTATTTCGGAGGGCAGCTCCATGGAGTCTTCGCCGCTCACACGAAAGGTTAGCTGACTTCTGGGGAAAATGAGAAGCCTGAGCATGGCCTTTCCTTGGCAGGGGGCAGACATCGCCACTGTCCATTGCTCCATGAGTTGGTATTTAGGGGGTCTCCGCAGGGGACTCACCAAAGCAGGAAGTCCTGCGAGGTCCTGCATCTGATGGCGGCAGGAAGTTCCATCCCAAAGCAAACTGCATAGGAGGAGGAGGAGCAGGAGTTGGTGGTGCATTTTCCCCAGAAAGGATCAATCCAATTCAAAATCTCAATTCTGATGACAAAATGCCGCCCTAATCTGCATCCCTGGGAAGGTGATGTGTGTGTGTGTGTGTGTGTGTGCATGTGTGTGTGTGTGTCCCAACACAGAAGAGAAAATGGCAATAAAGAAAATAGCATAAGCCGAAATATAAAGTGGCTATAAAGAAAATAGCATAAGCCAAAATATATTGGACAAGTGAGCTTACTTGCCCACTGCATATAAAGAGACCAATCTAGTCATGAACCTTCCAGAGCAATACCCCCTGTGACAGTTATGGGTCCCTTCTGTTCCCCACATAGTATATTCTGTTCATTTCCCTGCTTTCTAACCCTGCGAAGTTTATAGCCTTCCAGACTCCAGTCTTCTTTCATCTAGTATTTTCTTTTTCCTTTCTCTGCTTAGACAGGTTCTTTGGATAACCTCTTTTAAGATATACGAGGAAAGGGGTTGTGGCTTTTTCAACTCTGCATCCTTATTCCTAACTCTGTTCCTGGCCCAAGAAATGAATGAATCTTGCGCACCGTTTGACCCATAGTCAAGACGGTATAGAAACAAGACTTCTAATTTTGATGTTTCCTGGTTTATGTTAATCACGGTGATGTGATATGTGCTGGAAAAACGAAGGTCAAAAGCTGCCAGAGTCAAGACAACCGAATAGTAAACACGTGTCTTTTGAAAGTTGGGGAGCTGGGGCAGAGGTCATGCGCCCCCAAAGGCTGCAGATATTTACTCTGTGTCCCTCTACAGAGAGGCTGGCCAGTCTCCACTGTAGATTGGAAGCAGGAAACGAAATAATCATTTCTGTTAGCAATTTGCTAAGTCTAAAAAGTGTTCTTAAGCTACAGTCAACCAAAGGCCTGGTGCTTTTTTTTCAGATTAATATTCTTCCTTCACATGTCACATGTGACTGGAAAGGATACTCTGATTAGGCTGGGTTTATGGTGGATAAACTCTTCTGTTTGGTACGGCTAAAGTATTCTGTTTGGTCACGGGACAGTCATAAATATAACTTTGATCTATTGCAACATCATAACCTTTTTTATCTGTAGTTTGCTCTGATGTAAATGGCAATCCCCATGGTATTTATGCCCTACTGTGTCATTTTGAAACTGGGTACAGTTTTTTTTTTTAATTTATTTGTTTAAAGATTTTATTTATTTTTAGAGAGGGGAACAGAGGAAGAAAGAGAGAGAGAGAAACATCAATGTGTGGTTGCCTCTCCCACACCCCCTATTGGGGACCTGGCCCACAACCCAGGCATGTGCCCTAGACTGGGAATAGAACTGGTGACCCTTTGATTTGCAGGCCAGCACTCAATCTGTTGAGCCATGCCAGCCAGGGCTAAAACTGGGTACAGTTTATGAAATGAATGGGTCTAGGCTCCCCTCTCATTCACAAATTTCCAGGGGCCTTTATTAAATGAGGACCAACTCTCTGTGATGTGCATTTCATTTTTTAAATTATTTTATTATTGTTCAATTACAGTTTCTGCATCCTCTCCTCTCACCTCCCCCCACCCCCTCCAAACCCACCTCCCTCCCCTGCTTCCACCCTCCCCTTGGTTCTGTCCATGTGTCCTCTGTAGTAGTTCCTGAAAACCCTTCTTGTGATGTGCATTTCTGTTGAAAGAGTAAGAAGTCATCTCCTGGCTTCATTCAGGAATGTGTTGGGAAATATTCTTCACAGTAGAAAAATAAAGATGAACTCAATCATGGTAAAGAAAAATAGCCTTCAGGTATGCCTGTCCTGTTTCTAAAATGCCTTTGCATCTTGCCATTGTATGGAGCATTCTTAAAAATGTATTTCCTTGATGGTGGGCTCAGTCAAATGAGCAAAACTCCCCTATATTTTTTCCTTCTGATTTTTGAATACACTGTAATCCTTCCTCGTTTCAAATCAGCTACAGTAAGCAAATACTTGGTCATTGTGAAGAAAAGTGTATCTGAACAATAATTAACAGAATTCCTATTTGAATTAATATTTAAATGATGTTTGAGTAATGAATAGTAACTGAGTCAAAGCTTGAACATTCCTTGCGTGTGACGATGCACTGGTGAGTGTGAGAAGATGCCTGCCTCGTTTGCGGGGCTCTGCTGCAGGCCCTGTTCCTGCGCTTCCACTGAATGGCTGCTCCGCACAATTAGCCCTGAACCCGAGGCTGCCTGCAAGGGTGTGGCACATCCTTCAAACATGCCTGACATCAGTGCCAAATTCTGATGCCGCGCAGGGCTGCCGGGACACTCTCTGCTTCATTTTTACGTAGACCTTCCCACCCCGCCCCTCGGCTCTACTGGATGCGTCTATGGAAGGAGATCTGGCCTTCCACTTATCCCTTGAGACGCCAGAGGGGCTGACGGAGCAACCATCACATCTAATATTTAGTGAGCACATTTTCCGTGCCGGGCATTGGTATTCTCACGTTATCTGCACAGTGTCCTTATGAGGTAGTTATTATTATTATATTATCATTTTCATTTTACAGATGGTCAACCCGAGGCCCAGCGAGGTGAAAGCACTGATGTTTGCCTGAGGTCACAGAGTTAGCGAGAGGTAGAGCTAGAATGTGACCTCTGTCGTCGGGCCTGACCATGGAATTCTCACCACCTTCCTTCAGGTGCTTAGGGGACAAGTCTCACCTTCAGAGGAGGGCAATCGATATACAGAGATGATTCCTGCAGTGTAGATACTTGTGAGTTAAGTTATCCAAATTCTCCATAAATGTGATAAAAATAGACATTCCAAAATACACTAGGAAACAGGTTTGTTTGCTTTTTACTTTCAGTAAACTGAAGAAAGGTGTGGGGCATTAAGTGTGTTAATGAATGGATGCAGCATCGCAGTCGGGTTGTGGCGGGGGCACCAAGCAAAACCCAACGTCATTCAGGGGATGTCTTAGGGGACACAGTTTATAGAAGTTCCTCTGAGGCCCATAGAAAAGGCAGTGACTGTCCTGGCTCCAAACTCTCCTCCTCCCCAGTCAGAAGATAAAATGACTATTATAATCATGGGTCACTTCAAGTTCAATGGAACTTACTGTGCCGAGAAAAAATGGCCAAATAAAAAGCAAGTTTTCTGTCTCTTGCAATGATAAATGTTTGACCTACTTCAAGATCCTTTCGCTGAGATTCAAGTCATTTCCATGCAGTGAGGTCCGACATGCCCGTAATGATGGAGAACATGCAACACCAGAGGATTCTGCGATTATCACCCCAGCTCTGCAGACAGACCACACTTCATTTAAGCTGCTTTCCAGATATCTCCATGGTGGATCTGATGGAAGGATTTAGCTTAAAACCAGAGGTTATAACCTCTCATCTGTGAGGAGGAGCCTTTGACCAGAGGGTGTAGCGTAGAAAAGCCACCCCTGCGGCATCTGATGATGCAGCCAGCTTTGCAGGTCCACTGAATCCCACATTTTTTTTTCTTCTCTCATCATGGAACATGATGTAAGGGTAGTTCTTCATCCCTCATGCATTGAAGTTTTCTTGTTGACTAATCCACCAGGGTTTTGTTGTTTATGGGAGAGAAGAGTAATTCAGAGGCAGAGTTCCATCAACATTGGAAGTCTATGGTAAAGGAAGAGCTTGATGAGGGACTTGAGAGAATTGGACTGTGTGGTGCTCACAGCCACCCTCAGACCTTCAACTCACACTGACTGGGTTGTGGTGTCATTGTAGGTCAATTTATATGGACGGGCTTCTGGGAGTTCACATGATTTGAAGGGAACTAAAACTCACCGGTCAAAATTAGATAAGAGCCTGGCAGAAACAGAGGATATGCATCAAAACTGAAGGGCACACAATGAGCACAGGCATAGAGTTCTGGGAGCCAGAATCCAAGGCCTAATGTGTCCAAGATCAAAGAGCAGCGAGCCATGAAAACTTGGAAAAGCAGATAAATGATGGGATAGCTCCCTGGGACATTCTTCTGAAAAGAGAACAACTAGATGCCATCATAAAAGTTATGCTCTTTTCAGCTCAAACCTGGGAATAACCCAATTATGCATCAGTAGGAGAATGGGTGAATGATTGTGGTATGGCCGTATAAAGGAATACTATGCAGTAGGAAAAAGGAACAAAATACTGAGAAGTGGATTGATATGGATGAATCTCAAAGATATTATGCTCAGCCAAAGAGAACAGCCACAAAGGAGTGACTGCTGCGTGATTCTCCCTGTACTTGAACTTCTGAAGAAAGTGGAGTTTGTCTAGGCTAGCAGGGCAATGCTTGCCCAGGGCTGGTGTTTGAGGCAGGAAATCACCGAAACGTGTATCTCAATAAAGTTGATTTTTTAAAGAGTGAGGCTATTTTTATAAATTTTATTCACATGGCACTTTCCCAGAATATCCCCAGTTCATAAAACACAGTAGCCTATGTTATGGTAAAGTGTCTTTGAGCAACATCATGGACTGTATTTCTGTTATGGAAAACTTTTGGTAGAAAACTTTGAACATTTTTCTTTGCTTGCTTGATAAACTTTGTTTGGTCTTTTGAGGGGCCTCTCACATGAAGTTAGGATATGACGCTGTTTGATGAGAGGGTCTGCAGCCCGGGGGATAAAGATCTGGCTTTGCCGTTTATCAACTACAGCATGTTGGGCAAGTCACTTAACATCTTCAAGCCTCAATTTTCCCATCTCCCCACTCTCTCATATTGCTAAACTGAAAAATAGAGCTAGAGGAATTTATCTCACCAATACATTGCTGAAGGAATTTTACATACTCTTAAGCTTGTTTGTGAGGTGAGCAGACACACCAAACCATACAGGAACCAAGAGAAAGCAAATGCATGGATGTAGGATTTTAACCTGACAGGACCCTCCTCTGAAGATATCTGTGTGCCATCTGCCCTGGCTAATGGCAGAAACACTGGGCGCAAGCGTCTCTCGATCACAGATACTGTCGGGTGCAGGAGGCGGAGGGAAGGTGGGAAAATGCTTTCATTCCATATGTTGAGCTCAACTGAATAATGTAGCCTTCATGCAACATTTAAAACCTTAGTTTTTCATCAGGGTCCAAGATCTTGGAAAATTCGACTCCTTTCCATACTCCCATGCAATGACGTGATGTAGCAAAGCGCACTGACAGCGATTAGCCCTTGACTACTGCGTACCGTCAGTGTCAAGCCCCTTCTTTTTACAGGCTTGGGCGGGGAAGTTTGCACACGCTACACTTTGCAAGGTGATTGACTTCTGCTCCAGTTCAACTCCAGAAGGGAGACAGGGTCAGACGCAGGTAAAGCTTAGCTGACTTTTGAGGAAATGATTTCCCTCCAGCTGAGACAGTGCACAGAGACACAGCACGTGTCCCCAGCCCTACTCACCTGTCCAGTTCTATCAGCAGTGGTAGGCTCCTGTCTGGCAGGATCCCATGCCACCCTGTAAGACTGTCATTGATCCAGCAGGGAGACTGAAAACCAAAATTCTCTGGTAACAGAATCATATGAGGAGCCAACACTCTGATATGCATCAAAGATTTAATGGTTTCTCTCCTGTGTACTAGGGTTAACTGTTTGTTCAGAAATGCAAATGCTTCTTAGGTTGCTTTTGGAGCAGGAAGGGCAACGGATTCTCCCCCACGGCCTCCAGAAGAATGTGCCCCTGCCAACACCTTCATTTTAGCCCAGCGAGGTCCCTTTCATATCCTTTACCTCCAGAACTGTAAGATAATACGTTTTATTGTCTTGAGGCCAAAATTGCATTTGACTCATTTAAAATTGCATCACAGTCACCTCAGAATTCCTGCCTGGGTCTCACATCTTTGTGATTTCTCAGCCACTTCATCCACACCATGAAAAGCTCCTGCCTCTAAGTATGTCACAGAAAGGGCGATTTTAAAGGGTGAATTAGTAATTCCCCCAGCATGTGTCTTCACTGAGGGGTATTTTCTACATACTCCCTAATCACATTCCTTCTCATGGGCAGTACGATTTTGTAATTATTCAGTGCAATAGAGGAATAACGGAGTTAAGTCAATGAAGATGTGTTGCTTCATATTCTTTATAGCTAGTTTTAAAAACGTATTTCTTTTAGTTTATTGACTTTAGACAAAGAGAGGAAGGGAGGGGGAGAGACAGAGAGAGAGAGAGAGAGAGACCGATTTATTATTCCACTTATTTATGCATTAATTGGTTGCTCCTTCATGTGCCCTGACCTGGGATCCAACCCACAACCTTGGAGTACAGGGTCACAAACTATTCGGCCAGGGCTGAAAAAATGTTTTTTAAAGAGAATAATGACAGGGGAGTATAATCATTATATCCATGTGTGGTATAAAACACAATACCCTGAGGCAGGAGACATAAATTTTAATCTGAGCTCAACTTTCCCTGTGTGACCCTGTACAAGTCACTTTCATAATGTTCCTCAAGACGAAAAAGCTGGTGTTTGAACGAGCCAGGGGTGGAACCCCTGCCTGCCTACTGAGAGAGGCACCGTCACCTTCTAAAGCTCTAGGCTACTCCTGTCTTTGTTTTCGCTTCTTCCTTCCCTCCCCACACAGCCTCAGCTGTCCTGAACATAATCCAACAGTAATCTTTACGTCGTCGTAAAGATTAGATGAGCCAAGATGAGATTAGGTGTGTGCCAAGCATCAGGGCAGCCACCTTCAACTGCTGGTGTCCACAAAAACTTAAAATGTGCCCTACATGACCATTTAGTCAGGGCACTGACCTCGTTTCCCTTAGACTGTCAAATAAAAAAAATGATCATAGCAACACAACCATAGCCATCTTATATGAGTGAATCAAATTATACCTATATTTCTTGTCAGATCACCAAAAAATATATTTATTGGTGCGCCACAGAATTTTAGTCATTAGTTTACATGTGCCATGAGATGAAAAAGTTTGAAAATCGGTGACTGGGTGAATAGTTTGGGTCAGACATGTCTCAATAAATAAAGGCTCTTGTTACCTTCCTTACTGTGGTTATTTTGACTAAAACATCTGCTCCTGCTACAAATATCCCTACTACTATTTTCCAGCAGCAATGTCCCAGTGACATTCATGTATTTCCCATGTAACATTATATCCCAGTGACATTAATATATTTCCCATGTAAATATACTGGAGAACACAAATGTGGCTAGTTTTTATTATAAAATAGTGATTATTACTCTAATTACATATTTCTGCAAAACTGCCCCAAAACATACTGCAATGGACAGAACTGTGTCTTCCCAAACTCTATCGGGGGAGGCCCTACCCCCCCAGGGCCTCAGAATGTGATGGTATTTCATGATGGGCCAAGAGGTGAGGCCTCAGAATCTAAGCAGCCCCCAGGACAATTGCTGCTGAGCTTCCATGTAGCCCCCAGGACGATGAAGAAAGACGTTTCTGTTGTTTAGCCACCTGGAGTGTGGTGTTTTGTATGGCAACCCATGGCAGCGTTAGTTACAATCATTACAGACTAGTAACACACTCACTAACTTAAAACGACAGCCACGTCATTTTGCTCACGCGCACGACTGCGCTCTACTTCCTGCTGTGCATTCAGAGGGGCAGCTGGAGGGCGGCGAGCGTGCGGCTGGCAGCGGGGGCCTGCGGCCAGCTGGGGGTCTGAGTGCATCTGGTGACCCACGTCCTCCGTGTGGCCTGAGTGTCCTCACCGTGTGGTGGCTGGCTCTCGGGTGGGGTTACGAGAGACAGCCAGGCGGAGGCGCTCCACTCACATTTTCTAACCCAGCTTTAGCAGGTAGATAGTATCACTTCTGCCACACTTTATTCACCAATACCAAGTCAGAGCAGCCGGCCCAGTGCAAAGGGACAACGATTAGTCCCCACGTTTTTTTATGGTGGCCATGTCAAATATTTTGAATCTACATTTAAAAATGCCTAGACTGATGCTGTGCTGTCAAAACTATCTCGATAGATAAGTAGATAGATTGATAGATGTATGCATCAAAATACCATATTTTGCCCTGTATAATGCACACCCATCACCCATGTTTTTGTGCGCATTATATATGGGATTATTATCCCATTATATATTAGATATATTATTGATAATTTCATGTTAATTAGATATTAACACTGTTGCATGTGGAAAACATAGACTTAACGTGCACTTTTTAGAGAGTCTATGTGTGACTTGCGTTGTGTTATTCTGATACCTCTTAATCTTTGCTTCTGCTACCCATGTCCTTCTCAGCCAAAGCGAGACAATTAACATTCTTTGTCAGTTTCGTGTGACATCACCAATCATTGTGTCAGCTGTACGCAATGTCTCTACAGCAGGGAGGGGATGGGAGAGAGCGGGTGGCCGAAGGTATGACAGACAACACACGCCTCAGCCTCTCTAAATCTGCACCCTTTGCAGATTCCGACTTCGTCACTAACTGAGTTGTCTGGCCTTCGGCTAGTTGCTTAGAATACCCAAGAGCTCCACATTTTTCAACGGCAGAGCAGAGGTTGCTACAAACATCTCAAGGGAGTGTTGTGAGGATCAAAGGAGGTATTGTTTATACGCCCCTGGCTCTGAGCTCAGCATATTCATCATGCTCCCCTCAGCTCTTCAAGGTAGTGAACACAGACCCAAATATCACAGTTCTAGTTTATTAGACTGTAATGAGTTCATAGATGATGATCATCAGTTTTCCCAAAAAGAACCCATCTGACCGATGCTCACGTCTTTTCCCCGAGTCTTGGGCTAACACCAGACTAAACATCACAGCAGGATCTCACAATAACACTTCACTGTAGAATAAAATTTTATGTCAAACACATTTTGCCCCTTTTCCAAAGGTCTCCTTAATATGAGAACAGAGTGGAAGTCAGGTGTTATAACACTAACACCTCTTCAGTGAATTCTCTTTTATAATCTAAGTAGAATTTACAAGTTTATAACATTTCTCTCTTGTACGAGTTGCTGGTTTTACTTATACCCATTATTATTGTAAGCCAGTGATATGGATAAACCAGACCGGATAGCCTCTGTCTTTTTAAATGAGGATCTTTTTGAATACCAAAAAGCAAAAAAACAAAAATATGGTGATTGGAGACTCAGATATATATTTTTTTTTACCGGGTACTTGAAATTTTATCCTAAGTGTATTAATGAAGATGGTTTCTGCATTTCATTTTCACTGCATTTGTCTTTTGATTAATGTAGTTCCTATTTTTCAGATAAGAAGCATGAAGAGAAATAAATAAAACAGTTTTTCAGACTGATTGCTAATTTATATGAATTCATGTATTCAAATGTATGATCTTTGAATCAAATACAAGTGCTCAATGCTATTTTTCAAATCTCTTACATTATTTACATAAAAGCCCTTTTTGAAATCTCAAGGGAGATTATTTGTCATTGAGGAAATTTCAATAGCATCCTGATGTTTCCTGAAGATGTTTTGAAGGCGTGTGAGAAAAAAAAATCCCATTTGGAGGTGAAGACTTGCCAGGGAGAAGAACTCACATGCAGAAATACTCAATTGGATTGTTCTTAGCTTTTTAGTGTATTGAAAATGGATACAACACTAAATCAAGAATCTGTTTTGTTGTTAAAAATAGAAACTTATAGTAGAGGATAATTTGCTGTATACCATAAATTCTTTTCATTCTTTTTTTAAGTTATATTTTATTGATTACGCTCTTACAGTTGTCCTTATTTTACCCCCTTGGCTCCTCTCCACCCAGCACCCCCCAGTCTCTCAGACAGTGCCCCCACCATTGTTCATGTCTACGGGTCATGCTGTATATTCTTATAAAGCTGTGTATCCGTGTCCCGTGGCTGCTGTAACAAATGAACACAAACATTGTGGCCTATGGCAACACACATCTAATCTCAGAAGTGAGGTCAGAAGTCAAAGGTGGTCCTACGGGGGTTAAAGTCAAAGTGTGTGCGGCGCTGCATTTCCTCTGGACACTTTAGGTGACCATTCGTGCCCTTGCTGTGTCCAGCTTCTGGAAGACAGCAGCATTCCTTGGCTGGTGACCCCTTCCCCCATCTTCAAAGCCAACAGCATCACATATTCAAAACTGAGTCTCGCTTTCTGCTTCCCACTTCCATCATTTAAGGGTCCTTACTATGACCTGGGGCCCACCCAGATAACCCAGGATAATCTCCCCATCTTCAAGATCCTTAGTTCATTCACACCTGCAAAACCCCTTTTCTTGGATAATAATCTATTCATAGGTTCCAGGGATTAAGGTGTGGACATCCAGAATGTGGGGTTTCATTTTCTGTCTACCACAAGCAGCCACTTAGAAATGATTTTACTTGTTCCTAACATGTCTTCTTAGTTCATTTAAATGTTAATTTTAAAATTAAATAATTCTGGAGTTTATAACTACAAAAAATGTCCAAATTTTAGAATGTCATTCTTTTTTCAAAATCCAAATACATAGGCTAGTACTAAAAATCTCCACTGCTTCTGAAAACCATAAAGGCTGACATGCATTCGACAAAAGCCAAAAAGTGTACCTTTATGTGGGACTCAGGCAACAAAGTTCAAATGAAAATCCAACCATTTACTAAACATTTTTACTGTTTTTAACTACCATTTTTAGATGAGGGAGGTACTTCTACTGTATTTTTTAAATCAGTGAGGATGTTCATACTGATACCTAGTTATGTAAAAAAAAATAATTACTATTCATTGCCATTTCCCACAGGATTTTCTATAAGAAAGCTTAACATTGTCAACTTCTTTCTCTTCCCTTCCTTCCTTCTTTTTTCATTTCTTTTCTTTCTTTTTTTTCCTTCCTTCCTTCCTTTTTCTCACCCAATGACATATTTTCATTGCTTAGAGAGAGAGAGAGGAATGGAGAGAGAAACATCAATGTGAGACAGAAATCAGTTGGTTACCTCCTATGCAACCCAGACTGGGGATCTATGTGCCTGGTCTGGGGATCGAACCCACAAGCTAGGTATGCACCCCAACTGGGAAGCAAACCTGCAGCTTTTCAGTTATGGGACGATGCTCCAACCAACAGAGCCACACCAGCCAGGGCTGTCAACTTCTTTCTTATTCCAGTTTCCAAAATATTGGCAGTTAAAGCTAACTACAACATTATGATTCTGTTTAATACTGTCATAAATTGTTTGGAGGGTGATAAAAGATCCAATTTCTGTCTCATTTAGAGAAACAGTTTTTCTCGGATGGGAGATGTGGTCTCTTTTGGCTTTCATATTTTGCTCCTGTTCCGTACACATACAGCAGTGGTTCTCAGCTGGGCAGTGTTGCCCCAGGAACACTTGGCGAGGTCTAGAGATGTTTTTGGTGTCATGATTTGAACAACGCTATTGGCGCCGTGTGTGTAGAGGCCGGGAATGCTGCTAAACAAGATACAGTGCGCAGGTCGGTGCACCTGCTACAAGAACGGTCTGGCCCGACCTGGCAATATGCCGACATTGAGAGACCCTGATGTAAAGCGATCTGGAGCTTGAGATGCAAGAACCTGTGTCAATATTTTATTGATATAATGAGTCTTCCTGCACAAGTAGACTTATCCAATTTCTCTCCTTCCCCAAACCAGTTCCTACCCCTTTCATCCCTAATTCAGTTAAGGCATCGCCATCCACAAAGTGTTCATATAAAAGAACTCAGCAGCATCCTTGATTCCTCTCTTTCTCTTGTTGTCCACACTCAGTCCACTAGGAACTCTTAGTCCTTCTGCCTTCAGAATCCATCCTCACTGTGACCATCTCTCCCCGTCGGCACTGCTGTCCTCATCCTGAGCCACCATCATATTTCACTTAGACTCTGCACAGCCTGCTAACTGGTCTTGTGTCATTTCGTGCTCTTGGCAAAGATTCTAACCTTTGCATCAGGTTGCGTCATTCCATCTCAGGGCTGCTCGTTGCAAACAGGAGGGAATGCACACTTCTTACCAGGGCACACCGTCCCTACCTGATGGAGCCTCTTACAAGCAGTGCTTCTGTGCCTGCAGTCTGGCTGGCCTCCTCCAGGTTCCAGGGACACACAGCCTTCTTCCTGACATAGGCTTTTGCTCTTGCTGTTCTTCCCACCCAGAATAAGCCCCCACTTTTCTCCAGGTCCCCCTGTGCTCCATGCTTCCCTGTCATCTCAGCTCAGAGCCACGTCTGACATGATCTCATCCTAGTCACAGCCATCACATTTCCTAGTTTCATTTTTCCCTTAGTATTTGCCATTAACTAAAACCACTGTATTTAATTCCAGGCTTCTTTTAGTGTGTTACCTCACGCCCCTCCTCTTCTCCATGCGCACAAGTTCAGGAGCACACAGATTTAAGTCTGTGACTTCACCATGGTATCTCTAGCATTTAACTGTAGACTAGACATAGCATGTTCTAGTCACAAAAATGAGTGAGAGAGAATATACGAGTTAAATGATAAATTGATTTATTGTTATTGCTCTTTTTTGTCCATGCTACGTATCCAGAGTGCAACAGAATCATCGTTTCACTGTGCTAAGGCCGCTTTACTTCCAGATACACTTTGCGCATCTTTACTTTGTGTCCCAAGATCACCCTGCAAAACTCTCCCAATCTGCCACCTCCCGTTCTCCTTGTTCCCTTTTCTTCATCCCGCTCTACTGTCTATCCTAAAAACAGATGGTGATTCTGAATCTCAGCGGAAATTTTCTCTCCGTCACTGAGATTAGATTCCATCACAGTAACCACCTTCGTCTTCTTAATTTATTATAAATGCATCATGGGCTCAATTCAAATAATCTAGAGGTTTTAAAATGAAAATCAATAGTCTCTACCAACTCGGCTCTTTGAACTGTTACTCATTCCATGTACTGAGAAAAAGGTTAGTATCTATCTTGCTCAGTACAGTGTTGTGTTTCTGAGAGCAGTGCCCACACACATGGTCTTTTAGGAAATATATGTAGCATGAATGAGATGATGTAGTAGGAGAGCAGGTTGCAGAGCATGTGACACCTGGCAGGTGCCCAACAAATTATTCATGTGGCATGGGAGAGAGAGTCTAGCTAATCGTCTGTCCCCTGCTAGTAACCGGCCATTAGAGGAGCCCACCAAAGACACGACCCTGGAGGAAGAGACAGGCTGCCTGGAACAGAGGGCCGGTTCCTTCCCTAGAGAGGGACTTTGTGGAAGAACTCAATGGGTCTTGGGAGGGAAGCTGGTGTCAAAATTAATCAGATCTCTCTGACAAGGCTGAGGCTGTTAATTAAAATGAACTGAATATTAAAGCTCATTGCAGTATGGAGGTGCGCGAGGTAAGAGCCCACTAATAGTGGAGCCCATCCAATATTAAGAGGCAGCCTGGAAGTGCGGATTGCACAGACCCCGGAAAGCAAACAGCTGGGCACAGCTCGAATGAAGATGAATTCCAGTAAAAATGGGTGTAATGTGTTTCTTTAAATAGTCGTTATTTGTACCGTTTTTGTGGATTGCTTAAAACAGAGGGACAAAGAATAATATTGTTAGTTTTCAGGAGAGCCATGGTTTTGTGAGAAAATATCTGCAAATTTGATATCCAAACCTGGGAAAAGGCTACCAATATGTCTTAAGTAGCTCTAAATTAAGTAATACTGTTTGGCTTACGTTAAATAATAAAGGTGAAGACTCATCATGAAGCTAAGGAAAATAGCATTTGAAGTTAGCTTGTGTGTGACCGGCACACTCTGCCATTGTGCCTTTGGGTCATGACATGGTTTCTCCAGGTGAAGGACAAAGGTTCAGCATGGGTTAGTGCTTATTTTCTTTTAAGCCCTTCCCTAGCTAAAGAATCATTTAATATTCTTACATTGCTGTTAGAATCTGATAGTTGCACAAAGGTCATTGCAAAATATTTATTTTGCTTTTGCCCAGCAACTGTATTTTCCATTTGTGTTTTTAAAAGAAAAGGAATATTTCTTCTAGAATTATCTAAGAAGCAAATCATGTTAGGAGAGTTTTCTGATCAAAATATACAAACTCTTTGCTTTCCTACTCAATATTGAGATAAATGACTCCTTGAATACTGCCCGTCCTTCTGTAGGTTTTCTCCCCTGCATGTTACCCAGGTCAACAAGTCCCAGCTCTCAGTCACAAATGACTGAGCAAACATGACATCACAAAAAAGATATTCCTCTGCATTGGAGCTTGTTTCCAATGGAGTCTAAGTTATCGGTAGATTTGGACATTGCCATAAACTTTGTACTTAGGACGAAGGTAACATCATCCATCCTCAACCTGACGAAAGGTAGGAATGTGTGCATCTTCCTGAAGGAAATAAAACTAACGCTGCCTAAATTTGCTTTGATGGGCACTGGATATAGATCACATAAACTAAATAAAACACCTCTGCAATGAATATATTATTAACACTTAAATTTAAGTTAAAATTACTAATTGATGCATTTAATAGCAAGCATGAAAAATTATTAAACTAGTACATATGGATAGCGCCTATTTTTACACCTAACTATCAGTATGTGATCTGGTGAACTCTATAATAAGCAAACTTACAGAGGTGAAATGGAAAGGAAGAGGGAAATAGCTGAGAGTATAAGTTGTATTCCACAGATATTTGGGGGACATTCTTTAAAAATCCACTGTAAATATATTTTTAAGCTACCTCTTTTCAAAATTTTAGACATTTTACAATGAAGTTTTTATTAAGAAATTCTAATACATACACAATAAGGAGTAATCTTACATAATTTTCAAATGTATTTAGCTTCCAAATTTCTATTCCAAAGAAGGCGCTATAATGCATTAGATAGTGTATTATAATACAAGATACAATTATTTTTAACTTTTTAGTGATATAATAAATCACTAAAATCTGAGTTAAAGAATCCAATTCTTTTGTTTCTATTCCCAAAAAATGTTTCCTTAATTGAATCTGTCTTTAATGATCAGTAGCAATAAATAGCAAAAAGAAAAAAAGGTTTATTTTATGTAATCACTGGGATTTCTTATTGTATTTCTTGGAAGAACTGTAAATTGAGGGTTTGCAATATTGGGAGGAGACAATGCCTCTTCCGTTGCTTTGTTTTCTGTGATAGGGTGCTGGCAGTTGATGGTATTGGTAGAGGGAGAATAGCTGGGGGGTTGGTTCTCATAAATGAGTCTAGGTGACTTGAGAGACTATGGTAGCATTAGTAAGTAGAAGAATCAGAAGGTCAAGCTGTTGGGGTTAGAGGGAGGGAACTTTGTAAATTTGGTTTGAGAAGCAGTAAGTTTTCAAGTTATCCAGGAAGCAGATGGAAGCATGAGAGTTTATCTTTGGGAAAATGTTGATGCTGAATTTGATATCTGTCTAAAAAAAAAAAAAAAAAAAAACAGGTGGAGATTCTGGGAACCTTGGATTGAATAAGTTTGTAGGGAGAATGAGGGGAAAGATAGGGGAGAAGAGAGGTATGGATAGCATCTTGAGAAAATGCATCTAAGAGAGGAAGAGTTAGGACAAGCAAGAACAATGGTGGAAGGAGAGAGAAGGAATGCAGGTGCAGAGCAGAGAAGAAACAAGAGTTTCTTAGAAGTCAGAACAGGAAGAATAGTCAACAAGAAGCAAGAAAGACTAGAGATACGTACAATTTCCAAGCATAGGAGGAAGGGGAGGTCAGCAGTATTGAAATCCAAAGCTATCTAACCACAAATTGTCAATTTACTAGTTGTGGGTGTAGCAAACTCACCATCATCCAATGCGGCTTGGCTGCTCTTTGCTTATGGGGCTACTCCTTTGAGAGTCCTGGAACGATCCCCTCGATCCTTGAATTTAATCCCAGTGGTGAAGCAAGCTCCTCTCCCTGCCCGGAAGGTATGGGTGGGATGTGAGTGGAGCTGGTGTGCATCGTGCTGGCGAGCAAGGCCTGCCCAGATAATCTGTTTCCCTTTGGGTTTTCATTTCTCTGGGTTAAGTCATTACCAGGACCCTAGGAAGCAATGTAAACATAATTAATTCTTTGGAATGATGGGTGTTCACTGTTAATGAACAGACGATTTTACAGTGGAAAGATTAGCAGAATTTGAAGAGTGGCATCTTTGTCTTGCTTCGTAGCACAGGCTGTCTAGCATGTTGGTAACAAAGCATCCCAGCTACACTGGAAGCTAATCGACCAAATTTAAATAGTGTTAAGATGACCTAGGGCCAAAATTCTTAAGTAGGTTTAAAGATGGTAGGCTTAAAAGCTCTTTTCTGTTGAACTCAACTCAGTGGCTGGCTAAATTGGCCTGGAAGCCAGTTCTCTCTAGCTGTCTAGAGTGGAATGCTATAAACCCATACACGAGGCAGAGTTGGACTTCATTCTGGAATTTTTACTCCCAGTCATACCCCTCAGGGTGTTGCACGCCCCTGTGAAATGTTCCTTATACCTATATTTCCTCTCCTAATAGAGATGCTTGGAATGTCTCCTGCTTTCCTTTCTTTCCTACTTCCCTAAATAAGATCCACAGGCCCCAGAGAATTTTCTAAGATTTCCAGCCTTCTTGCAACTTCACCTCCTGTCTCCCAGTTTGTCTCTGCCCAGCCTGCATGCCTCAGTTTCCAAACCTCACAAACTCTGGTATAATAGCAAAGTAAAGCATGATCATAATAGAATTTTAGGAGAAGCAGAGCAAGGAAAGCAAGCACCCAGAGATGAATGGATGGATGTCTACAAGGAGGCTTGTTGGATCAAAGGGCATGCAAGTTTTTAAAGCTTTTACATTACCAAAGTGCCTGCAGAAGGACTGTTCATTTACACTCTGCCAACATGGTTAATGGGCTGTAGTGTAATTGTTTATCTCTCTGTTATCCTCATTAGGCTCCAAGCTCTTCAAGGACTTTTCAGTCTCTCAGTGCTCCAGGTATAGCAATTAGCCGGGCACAGAGTAGGCACCTAATAACCTACTTCCCTTTCTTACCTGAAATTCTTTGAAGCCCCCTAAAAGTGGAGCACTTGGTATTTAGAATATATGGATAAATGATAAAGCATAACGGATGGCAAAAGGGTTTTGAATTTTCCTCTAAATCTCAACACATTCACAAACTCTTACATAAAATTTAACATCTATGTTTTAACCCAAACATGCATAATGCAGTCTTCATTTATAGTTTGCTTTAGATAACCCTTTAACATGTCCCCTTTATCATTTAGGTAACCCTTTAATATATACTATTTGATTTCAATGAGCATGGAATGCTGAAGTTGCATAAATGTAGAGATGTATAAAAATGGTTTTTTAACTAAATATCTTCCCCAATTCAACTATTTTAGTAAATGAAATCACAGTAAGTTTTTACAAAGTGAAAATTTTGAGACCACATTACTATGGCAATTATTTCAAAATGTCATTTAAGATTATACATTTTTTTTTCTGGGACAAAAAAATAAATCCCTCAAAAATCCTCAATCCATACCCTGTACTTACTTGCATATGAAGTCTTTCATAAAGTTTTAAAATCAATATTATGATGCTTCACTTCGAAGAACAAGATGAAGTTCCAAGATTATTTACTTAAGATACAAAGGGAACAATTATCAACTGTCTTTTGAAGAAACGCAGCTATAATAAGGATACGAAGGTATAATTATGACATGTGAGTGTCAGCTGAGAACACACATCCTGCCTAATGTAGCCCAGGAGGTGTGCCTGCAAAGACGAAGTTCCAGCACAGCGAGACAACTTCTGCAGTAGAGACTGAAAACAAAGTTCTGTAGAAGGAAGAGCGAGAGGCAGCTCACCTTACAACTATTTCCCTGTTTCAAGGTTTACTTGAGATATTCCTATTTCAAAAATGTTTGAGATGTTCCTATTTCCAATTTTTTTCTCACGCATGCCACTAGACACGATGCTCTTAGTTACCTGAGTAAGTTTTCTGCACATCTGCTCACGAGACAAACATTTGCTGAGCACCGATGTGCCAAGTACATAGGCATGAAAAATGCTTCAGACTAGCCAAGAAATTGAATGCCTTTTGTCACAGATTTTATATTTAACAATTCAAATTCAACCCATGCTTTATAACTATATATATAGAGAGAGAGTGTGTGTGTATATAAATAGCTGCAAAGATACTTACTGTCTTATTCATTGTATTGTGCTTAATAAATATCTGTTGAATGAATAAATGACTGACAATAAATTTGTGTATTTAATGATTCAGAGTGAGCCAATTTATGTTATTTACAAAGCAATAGCTCTAAGCCACAATCATGGGACACTCAAAAAATATTTGGCAAAACCATAGTGGAGACAAAATTAAAAAAAGGATAAAATGGTTAGAAGAGTTTAAATGGCTAAGAATAATGGTGAATGAAAAAATACTTGTTCTTAATAGAATGGCTTTGAACAAAAACATAGACCTACCAGGGATGCCCAACCTGTTGGTGTCTCTGCATCACGTTGAAAGAAGAGCTACCTGAAGAACTGTCACAATTAAATACACAATTTTTGTGATTTTTGTAAACACAATCATCCTCAGCCATCCTGGGCTGCACGCGGCCCAGGGGCCACAGGCTGGACACCCGTGCCTGTGCCTCTGCAGTAGATTCTCCATTTTCCACTCCTGGCCAGCTCTGTGCAATGAAAATATTCCGATCTACTAAAAGTACTAATATTTTTAGTATAGTTATACCTACCCAGCTAAGACATACCCTAGATATTTAAGTTTGTTCATTGATAAAATGTAACGAATTGTTAATTCATGAGTGGTACAATTCAAGTTACTATCTCCGATGGCACTTTTGTTGTGTTGGCAATGGAATCATGTGGTATTGTAATACTATACGAATTTTTTAACATAAAATATGAATAAACATGAACCACCATTATATTCTTTTAGAGACATGAATTAAGTACTTAATTGGTCCAGTTGAAGAAGAGATAGAAAGGTAATTGTGTGTAAAATGGGGGGAAAAAATGGACCCACTATGTGTATCAAAGAATGAGATTTTTGCCAGGGATGCAGTTAATGGATGAATTCACATTCCAGCTGGATTTCAGTCCTGAGAAAATAGAGATAAACCATGGTTTTGTTTTTTTCATTTCTGAGAACATGCAGAGAAGCCTTCGGCACCACTTTCTTTCATTGTAATGTCGCTGAAACAGCTATGACCGCCTTCTCACCAAATGAAGAAAATACTGACTTTGAATGAAATGAAGTCATGGCCATGCCAGAGTTATGGGGGTTGAAATTGGCGGGGGTGTGCACAGCTGACAGCGTGGACACGTTTTATTCTAACAGGTTGTCTGCTGTCCCAATGCGCTCTTGTTTCGAATTCAAGGAGCAAGGTCAGAATAATTCAAAGATCCACTGGAACGGCGCTGGTGCTGTTGAGGAAAAGGCAAACATAACCAAGCTTTAATACTAGGAAATTAGAAAGTGCTTTAAAAAGCAGTGGCAGTATGCACAGTGATGCCTCGGTTGGGTTGTTGCCAGAGGGAACGTGCTAAGGGTGGTCCTGGGGGAATCCTGGCTGCCATCCGCACACCCCGTAGAGTCTTGCAGCATAAAGGTCATTAGGGAAGGATCAGGCTAAGGGTGAAAAACTATTCTGACCTTGAAAACTTTGGCTATATTGAAGCACCCTGTAAATGAAGACCCCTTTCCTCTTGTTCTGACTGATGGCCAGCAGAACTGGGGTGAAATAGACCACCCATAAAAATTGAAACCGATTCCTCCTTCATTATAAGATTCCTTTGTGATTTCTGAACTCCTTAACCATTGATTGACAGACATTTGACAGCTCTTGTAGATGAGTTTGATATTTATACATTTCCATTTAAATTGTCTCTTGCATTGATTTTTGTCACTGTTCTTATTTTTATCTCAATGCTATTTCACTAATAAAATTGAGAATATTGGAAATTGGATCTTCAAACTTTAATTCTAGTGCATCCATTATGTCTCTTGAGAAAGCAGATTTTACATGATTTATTTTAAACTATATTTTGTTTTGATATATGTGGAATACATGCTTTTACCTGAACTTGTTATGTTAAAAATTCTTGAACCATTGAATTACAGTCTAATTTAATTGCCTATGAAATTTTGTGCACATTGGCATGTTACATGGTTCTCTTCTCATCTTAATTCAAGAATAATAAGAATGCATGTTTCCAAAGTGGAAGAGTCTAGATGTAAGTAAATATATATCTTTAGACACTGAGTTATCTGTTTGGAGATCATGTACCACAAAGAACGTGTTCTAAAGTTATGTGATCCTATTTTAAAACATGATGAACACGAAGGAAGCCATGTATAATCTGAAATTGATTTGCCTTCAAGTACACTTATTTGACCCACTGAATATTATATTTTTAATTTTAATGTGGCAATAAGATGAGGAGAGGAGAACACCAAAGTAAATTATAAACATAATAATAAATCTAATTTAGCTCTAATAAATATAATCAAAAGTGAGCAACACAACCATTTGCTAGCAGGTTTTGAATTTAAGTGTGTATCTCAAAAAAGTTTTTCATACTCATGAATCCAATTAGTCATGGAATTAGTCATGACTTTGAAATTGAGATGATCCAATTTTATGTGTATATAATGTCTGCATTTGACCATCTCATTGATGCAGCTATGATCAGTGAAGAGAGCTGCACTGGCCTGAGTAGTGAAGAGATAACTGAGGGGAAATTATAGCCACACTAGTGATCCCTCTAGTATACTTTTCATTGTCACAGAGCAACTCTGTGGCAACTGGTGAGTTCATGACATGATTTCTGATCCTTTAGCTTCTAAAATGATACAAACTCACTGAATTCATGGAGATGGGGTCACAAGGCAAGGCAACCTTTAGACTTAATACATAATCAGTTTAAGTTCTTTGGTTTATAGAACAAAGAAAATCCCAATTGATTTCACAGGCAGCAAGACTGTCTGTGTAAAACGAATAATGTAATTGGCCCACGAATGAACGTAACTGGATGGAGCCCCCGAGATGGTCACCAGGACACCATCTGTGGGTCGTGGTCATGGTCAGCAGTGCAGCCCAGGGCACACAAGCAGTGTAAAGCAAGCGCTGCCCAGGCAAAGCCAAGGTTGCCTCAGAACGCTGTGTGTCATGACTCAGCCCTCCACTGTCCTTTCGTTCCATGTCCCTTCACCTGTTATCTCAGCGTCTGCCGAACAGACGACACTGACAAGAGAAGGCGGCGAAGAGAGTAGATGATGTTCGGACAGTGATTTCCAAGTTGGGGGCACTTTGCCTGATCAGCTTCCAGTCCCTTACGAGGTGGAAGGTGTTCATCAGCGGGCTGTTTTATACAGCCCATTGTATGTGTGATAAGGTTATAATTAAAATTCAGAAAGGTGCCAGAACAGAGCACTCAGTGATTTTTTTCAAATTTAGTAGATTGTTTCCTAAGAGCAACGAAAGTAGTCTTATTAGATAGGCATAGAGTGATGATTATCGTTGGTTCTTTCAGATATTATGCCCAGTGACCCCTGTCCGCGGTGGACAGGATGTCTTTTTGGTGCTTTGTCTGGGCGAAAGCTCACCATGTGACAGGGAGATTAAAACCCATATTAATTCCTGCAGTGTATAGAAGATGGATTAGACTTGGAGAAAACTTTGTAATTATCTGACCGTGCTGCTAGAATGAACGTGCGGGCTGATAGTTAATTAGAGCACCCTGCTCTCTGAAGACCAGAAATGCCCCCTGGGCCTCATCTGAGGCACAAGGCATTGTTCCATCAGGTCTGCATGGTCCTAAGTTTGTTCTCGAAGTTGGCAGGGACATAAAAACTACCCAACGTTAAATTTTTCATGAAAGAAATACTTGTATTTTCAGAACACATAGCCCCTAATTAGATAAATTACCCCTGATGGAATAAGCATTCTGCAATAGCAGGAAAAGAAACCAAATTTAATTTCCCAGTGCCATAGGGAGGTCTGGACTATTCGAAAACTGTCTCTAAATCTCAGGAACTGTGCTTTCAAGGGCGAAGCTAATAGAACTGAGCAGGAAATAAGCCTTATTAGCATTTTCTAAGTAATTCTGCACGCAAAAGATATATTTACAATAATAGCCAAGACATCATCTACAATTGAATCCGACACTGGCAAAAAGAAAAGGCAAATTGAATCCATTAAAATGACATCAAATAAATTATGATATTCATTTTCTTGTACACGACTTATCACTTTTTAATTTTTAAAAATGTGTTTGGGTATCTCTAGATCCTAATAAGGGTAATGTGTAAGCATTGATTCGGATGACTTATGAAACATTTATATACACGTTATTCACTTGTTGTTCTTAATTCATAACAAAGTCTCTCCAGGCCCTCACTTTCATCCAGCTTGTCAATTGCTGCTATCTATAATAAGGAGGCCTGGAGGGATGTATTGTTTTGTTCACAAACAATTTAAAAGTATAACCTCTGGCTTTTTTCCTAAGGAATTGTTCTGCATTCTTCTACTGGGCACAGGGTAATTGAAGCAATTTTTGTTTTTAGAAACATATTGATAGTGCTCCCTAAATGTAAATATAATAACCTTATTATTCACCGGGTTTGGAAAGGAAGCAAGAGATTTTCATGGGTCTGCGGTTATAATCAAGGAAACAAATAACCCTTTTTAGTAGACTTTTAACATAGGCCTTTCCCCCCCATTTATAACGTTGACTAGACATTTCTAAAGATTACTCTGGCGCTGGTGCTCCTGGTACTTTATAATAAAGATGGTGCAGAAGATGAGCATGTTCACTTGCTATGCGGCACCTGTTCACGTCCTGAACTTTCAGGAGCCGCCAGTTGAAAGTCACAGGTGTTTGCCCCTCCTTCTTGGACCCGTGGGGAAAGACTGGCCATTTCATAAGCACCGTCTGCTTCCCTGTCTCTCCCGCGCGTGTGTGCGGGCCACTTCCTGTCGCTCCGCCACAGAGCGATCTGAGCCTCTTGCCTGTATATAAGGGTCCCCCACAAGGCTGATTTCTGCCAAAAACCACACAGTGCCTTCTGCTCTTGTGACAAAACTGGGAATTCAGTGCCATTCATAGATATCACTGTACCATTCTGTAGAAACATTAATTTTTTGAACCTAAGACAGTAAGATCAAGTCTCCTTCCATCACCCTTTATTCCCCACCCCCCACCCTGGCTCCTGTTTACCCTCTATACCTGTCCCCACCCCGCTTTCCCTCTGGTGATCACCAGACTGTTGTCTGTGAGGTTTTGTAGTTGTTGTTCTTTTGGCTTAATCCCTTCACCTTTTTCACCCAGCCCTTAACAGCCCCCATCTGACAGCTGCCATTCTTTTATCTGTATCTGTTTCTACTTTGTTTGTTAGTTTATTTTGTTCTTTCGATTCCACGTACAAGTGAGATCATAGGGTATGTGTCTCTTCCTCACTGGCCGATTTCACTCAGCATAATTCAGAGTGGGGTAAGTCAGAAATGTTGAGGTGGAAGCAAGCACAGGAAAGGGTCCATCCTTCCCAGACAAAATGCATATCTGTTTCCAAGCAGTTAAAACATTTTTATCTTCCAAAATGTTCACTGAAAGTACACATTTGCTTAAATGGTGGCAATAGAACTGGCTAAAAAAAAAATGCTTAATCGTTTTAAGAACATGATTCTTTCACAGTGTGTATCCTTGAATGATAATTTTATAAAGAGATGGAGAAAATGAAAAAAAAAATCGAAGGCAGAAAAAAACAGGCAAAGCTTTGGCAGAGAAACTAAAGCATGTGGAAATTGAGATGATTAAAGTAAAATCAGTTATCACTTCAGTGACCAGAGCGCTTTCACATATGCCGGCTGTCTTGCAGAACTAGGAATCTTATGATTCAGCAGACTGTGTCCCAAATCTCTGCCGCAGCTCCTCCTGCACTGGAACTAGTCCCTTCCTTTTCCAACCCCCCAGGACGCTTTACTGGATCTCTTCTATTGTACTTGCTCTGTAGGTTACATTACAGTTACTTGTGTGCTCTCTCCTCTGTTACCGCCTATTAAGATAAGGACCTCGCTCAGGGCTGGCATACCTTCAGGGATTTGTTTATTGAACATGATAAATAAATATTTGTTGATGGATTAGTGACTGGGTTTGCAGGTTCAGTTTTGAAGCCAGGACAGAGACATGTAGGTTGATATATAAAGAGTGCTTTAAAAAGAGCTCTTTTGTTTCTTAAAAGAATGCCACATTGGGGCAGCACTTAGGTGAAAACATAGAATGTGGGTCAGGTTCATTTTTCAGTTTTGCTTTATAAGCTCATCAGTGTATATATAATCTTCAGGCATGACATCCATCAGTAATTTATCCATATCACTTCAGTGTGCAGCACATTTAAAGTGGGTTTATAGCTTTTTCAGCTATAAAATTTCCTTAAGTGTTTGCTCAAAAAAGTTACATTTTTATGGGTGAAAACATTTTCTTTTTCTTTTCTTCTATGTGATCCCCATGCTTTCTGAAACTTTCTTATTCCAATACTAATGAGAGAATGGATTTCCTGGCTACTAAGTTATTTTCCATAGTTATTTTTTTTAATTAGTAAGATTTAAAATAATGCAGAAATATAAAAGCATTAGTTGGGTGTGTTCCCGTTAGGTCATTTTACCTCCCCAGAGCCTATCACACTAGTAAGCTATGTTAAAAAATGAAAGAGAGAAGAAAACTACAAACTATAGACAGGTCAGTAGAAAAACAGAGATATAGCAAAAATAAAAATACACATTAAAATGTAAACGTTGTTAACAGTTTCCCCACTGGCTATTGATAATTATAACACACTTTCAAACTGACTTCCCTGGTATTTTAATGTTTGCAATGTACATTTCTCTGTGTAGCATATTATGAAGAATGTACTTGAAGTAGGAACCAGTGCAAAGCAAACTTTGCTGGTGTCGTTGTGGTTAGTGCTTTAGCTCATGGATCAACTGCCCACAAGAATTTGTTCTGATTTTGTTTGATGGTGGTACCGTTACCTTGTTTGTTTTTATTTTCCCTATCTCTATTAACATCTAAACCTCAGGAGAAATTACGTTGAAATTGGCAGTTGTACCTTGGCCATGCAATATCCTTCCCACAGCCCTTCATCTGCCAAAGGATTTGCTAAACGGAGTCTCTGCCTTGCAGAAACACAGCTAGCAGTCTCCACGTGTGCAAAGCAATAGATTGGAGCAGAAGAACGCCAGGAATTTTGTCTGTCCACAATTTACTTAAAATTATTTATTTGCTTCTTAAAAACATGTACACATTCTCCATCAGCCGTGTGTGTGTGTTTGCATTCATGACAGATTAGCCAAGCCATCACCTCCTCTGAAAAAGCACATCTATAACTCACATTGATATTTGGCCTAGAATAAACCAAGACGTGAGAGGTTACAACACAAGCACCCCCAAAATACTTATAGTGTAACTTTGCTGCCTGAAGGGTAGCAAGGGAAATGATAATACTGAAAATTAGGGAGATCTGTTTTTACCTAAATTTTTATTAAATTTCTAAATTGGATCCCCTGAGCATATATGGATTTAATAATCAGGAAAAAAATGAAATATTTTCTTACATGGACATGAAATTAATCACTTGTCACATGCGATCTTTTGGCTTTCATAAATACTTATTTGTCTATTTTAAAGACTGAAAGAAAAAGGAAAGAAAGGAAAAAGGAAATCTTACCATTTTTGACAACATGGATGGACCTGGAGATTATTATGCTAAGTGAAATAAGCCAGTCCGAGAAAAGACAAATAGAATATGATCTCAGTTATATGTAGAATCTAAGGAACAAAATAAACTGATGAGCAAAATAGAAACGGAGACAGGGACACATGGAACAGACTGACAGCTGTCAGAGGGGAGGGGATTGGGAAGCCGGATTAAAGAAGATGAAGTAATTAAGCAAAAAAATTAAAAAATAAACAGAGACAGACACAGTGTGGTGATAGCCGGAGGGGAAAGTGGGGCAGGGCAGGTGGGCGTGGGCGCAGGGGAGACACACGGGGAGGGAAGCAATGCTGTGTACAGACGAGGTTTTGCTGAGTTGCACACTTGGAATGTGTATGGTTTTTTGAATAAATGTCATCCCAATAAATTCAACTAAGAAATTCATTGGGACACTTAGGTATACAGATGATTAATTTGCAATAAAAAGCAAAAGAAGAAAGTTACACATTCACAATCAACACTTTTTGTAAAATGTAACTCAGTTTTTTATATAAAATGCACATCCTATGTAATCTCACAGTATAAACATACATATCGAAAGACAGAGTTCATATAACTCACTCTCCTGTGATCTGCTTCATTCACTCAGCAACATATCAGTAGCCTCTTTTCATTTTCATAAATCGAACACTCGTTTGATTTATTTAAATGATGGGTCTTAAAAATCTATATAGCATTTCACTAAAGAGATGCATCTTCATAAACTACTCAGCCTTTTCCCTATTAACTGGATAGAAATACCATTTTCTCTTTGTGACGACCATAATAGCATTTTGACATCCGTCCTTCTGTGGACATGTCGGAATATATCTTGTAACCATTTCTTTAGGAAAAACAAAATCCTAAATGCAAGTTCACGAATGTGGAATTTCAAAAGCGTCTCTTCTTTAAAAAGCTTTCACATCGATTGTCATCATGCTCTCTGGCTGCCTTAAGAAATAACAAGACTCTTGTCAAGCCTGGCTATTACACTCTCTTTAATTTTTGCCAGACTGTCAAAGAATAGCGTCTTGAGTTGATTTGCTTTCTGAAACCTACTGATGTTGAAATATTTAAAACAATCCATTCATTCTTCTTTTGGTTGTATTAGAAGATTGAAGTTGTCGCGTTGACTGTGATACCACATAGCGTTTGCCTACAACATAAACCACTAGGTTTTTACTGGCCCTTCCTGAATCGGCTCTTTCATATACTCCCTCCGTGCAATGGTTATTTGAACATGAGTATCAGCGTTACTTTATATTTATTCTAAACATTTTTACTTAAAACTATTCTTCTCAGTCATTTGATTACTTTGAAGTATGACAGTACTGCAGGCATGCTTGTTTACCCATCGGGTATTGTGCCCCCCCTTTCAACTCTGTGCCCTGTGCAAACTCAGTGAGCATTTGTCACATTGGATAGAAAGTTGATTGGGACGATCCAAGACCAAGCTCTCGTGCTAGCCCCTCTTCTAGTTCGACAGTCCATTTTCAACCCTCTTGCAGTTAGATTGTCCAGTCAGCTTTGAATCTGCTATTCAGGTGATGTTTCTCCTACTCGCCCACGAGAATCTCAGGAGACACCTTGTCCAATGCCTTGCAGAAATCAAGGTCTGGTGGAAAAGGATTCAGTAAAAAATCCAAAGACCCGGGCTTTCTTTTCACTTCCTTTTTTTACTAGCTGGTTATTTTCTTTATTGAGATCTTATTACCATCTCTTAAAATATAGGACTTGCCGTCATTTTGTTTTTCTATCATCCTTCAACTTTAGCAGAATACCTTAATCTTTTTTCCAAAACCCAGGATGCATCTCTTCCATAGAAGGAGCTCTCAGTAACCATTATCTGAGTCATTGTACCTTTTCCTTAATCAAGGACAGCTGTCTGTGTGCAGCTCACATCAATACCAGGTGCTTTAGACAGCATGACAAACCCAGTAATGACCTTCATTAGGTGCTTGTGACAGGAAGTCGGGCACCACACACGTGCTCTGCTTCACTGTCGTGACACTCTCTCTCCAGTAATAAATGGAATTAATGCTTTTGGCTTCTTCTGGACAACCCGTGTTTGCTACATAGGTGTGCCCCTCGATTTCAGGATTTGGGGTACCCTTTGGCAATCTGCTAATCTGTTCTTGTCCCCAGATTCCTTATTAAGTCCCTTAAGTTTGCTGAGTGCTCCCCATTCCTAAACCAAACAAGAGACTCAACCACACATCTTTAGAATGAAAATAGATGGCTCTGACTAGCAATTGACGGAAATAAACTTTCTGACAAAGAGGATGCAGCTTTGTTCCTGTGAATATCTAAGCTGCGGTTCCTTCAGGCTCTGAAAACAATTCCAAAAGGAAATTCCACGCTTGTTTCAATAGCGGTCTCCTCATGGTGTGAAGGTCTGGGTGGGCCCCCAAGGTGAACAATGCAGGCAAGAGCATTGATTTTATTGAATAAACTGAATACTTACTACTTTATTAGTCCATTATTGTTAAAGTGCCTGTATTTCATATATGCTCATTATTTATTTTTTCATATATGTATCCTATCTTGGCCAACTTGAAAATGACTGTATAATAGAAATAAATTGACATCATATTTATGAATAGGTAGGTGCAACAATTTTGATCAAGGTATCAATAAAGCTCACTACCCCATGCTTTATTTCATATTTACCCAGAACCCCAGTTTGCTTGGCCATTGACCCTTCTCCAGGAAAGATTTCTGCTTGAGGTTTTTCTCATGTGAACACCTTGACTGATACATTTGTAGCTTTCACTCACATCACTACAAACAGTTTCATAGCTTGAGAAAAGAAAATGCCACCCACGATCACCAATTTATGTTATTGCAATGGTATTTGGGAGCGCACATAAAAATTCAAATCGAGACCCTGTTTTTGAGTGACTAGTATACATGGGGATGTTCTCTCCTGGTTTTATGTCGGAATTCCCTGTTTTTGATTCATGATCATCTTATTCCGAAATGCCTACTTCTCAACCATCCTTGGGGCAATATTTTAAAGTTACTGAATGCATATAGAGTGGTTTATAACCTTTATAATGTTGAGAGAAAGCACTTTCTCTTTTAAGACATACTCTTCCACACCAGCATCTCACAGCATAAATGTCTGCATAATGTTAGCGATGTTCACGCAGAGTTCCGACTATGAACCCGCGTGAATTTGAGGCTGTGTGGGGCGGTCATCCGTCAGGCTTTATGAGGTAAATAGGGCACAGAAATAGAGGCACATTACAGCCGTAACGCTTCCTCCCGGAGCCGCTTCATTCTGGCTATCAGTGTGGTTAGACTCTAAAGACTTCTTTAAATGAAATGGAAGTCTTGCTTGAGAACTGGTTCAAGTAGAAAGAGAAGCAATAGAAATGCATTTTAATTTTGAGGATTTTTCTTCCTTTCGTATGTCTCCCCCTACCCCCTGCCTATTTAATGGCAAGTTCATGTGCATAAGCCATGATGGTTTCCAGAGTTATGTGCAGCCATATCTTGCTTTTCTATGAAACCAAATAACTAATCTGAGTGCCACATGCCACCTTAAAGATAATATTATGGAAAAATAACTGGCTTTTACTAGGCTGGGAGAAACAATTTCCTATCACAACGTAGCCACCCACAGGTGCAATCTGATGTGTGGATTCAAGTTTGACATTTGCACTTGAACTTTTTAAATCTTATCAAATGCTCTAAGACAGCTTTCTGGGAAGAAAATATTTCCCACCAAACTTATAAAACACATTTTTCCCCTGACAGATGTGGGTAAATATTACATAATGGGAAAAAATGCTTAATCCATACAGACTGTTTTTCTACCTCTAAGTAAAGGCTTCCTTGTAGGCATAATCCTCACATAAAATGAGTTTTAAATAAAACACAAGAAACCACATTCTTAAACTTTAAAATTCTTTTAGATTCCATTTTTTATGTGTTTGTAAAATCCGATGGCTGGTATGAACTTCAACAGATCAGAAGGGAAAATATGATCCCTCCAAAATTTTCAAAAGCAATTTTTCCCCAGGAATGAATAAAATTTGTGTAGCAGGAAAATTGTGGTTTAATACGTAGGTGTTATTGTCCAGTATCAGAACTATGTTACCTAAAAACGCAATCACTGTTTAAGCTGAATTTTAACTAAGGCTGGGAGACTAATACATTTTCTCTTTTAAGCTTTGTTGGGCCGATATTGAATGTTTCCTGTCATGCTTCCTATTAGCCCCTTAGTTAGACACCAGTTGCATTTCATGAGGATATCACTTGGCCCAGCCATCTTTGAAAATTGTCAGAGCAATGGAGAATATGAATGAAAGCTTGGAAGTTTCAAGAGAAATAAAAATGGAGAGATACAAAAATATCTTAAGTACAGCATTTGTTTAGAGCTCATAATTAATTATTGAAGGCATGAAAGCAAGGCCGTGTAGAGCAGGAGTTTAAGACTTCTCATCCTTGTTTACAAAATCTCCTTGCTGTTAGAGGTTTTTTTCCTCCATTTTTAACTGTATTTCTTTTGAACACATCATGTTTTTTTTTCTATTTAAAAAGCACACAGACATTTAAAATATAAACACAGCCTATCCCAATGAATAAATGATTTTAAAATATAGCCTCTTCAGATTCATGCATGAATTTTCCATCCATTTTTCTCTGAAATAGTGAAAGCATACATCCAAGCATCCCAGATTTATGGCACGCCTTATTAAATGGAGCCGCACCTGCCGCGACTCCTCC
This sequence comes from Micronycteris hirsuta, assembly GCA_004026765.1. Taxonomy (NCBI): domain Eukaryota; kingdom Metazoa; phylum Chordata; class Mammalia; order Chiroptera; family Phyllostomidae; genus Micronycteris; species Micronycteris hirsuta. Next base: position 174,584 of record PVJI01001280.1, read on the forward strand.
AGGATTGAAAATGTGCAGCTCTGAGACACGAGCCTCCTCCTGCGCCCTTCATCCGTTAAAACCGTCCGCCAGGATGGAGACTCGGCTACCAGATGACTAACTGCCTTTAGAGAATACATATGTGGTTTTCTCAGAAAAGCCTGCATAGTTTACCTTGTGAAAAATTCCCTTCTCCCCATTTTCATGTAGTTATTTCTTCACATATTTCGTTATATTCTCTGCATTTCCTACATCCATCCATGCTTGGCTTTCACTCACATAATCTAAAAAACTCTAGTATATATTTCAAAAAATACGAGGACTACAAGAAGCATAAACAGCACAATGGTGGTTAAAGAGTTTTTTTTTTTCTATTCTCCAAGGAATATTTTCTGTGAATGTACTATAATTTTTAAAAATGCAAATGAGGAATTTCAGACAGTTTTTCTTGGTCTCTAAAACTGAACCGATTAAATGAGTATTTGGGGATTAGTGACCATCTTTTTGAATCTTAGGATCGTATTTTCTCATGGTAAGCCGAGTGCCCACTTACTTGTTCAGTCTCCGTTGTGTGTATTGCTCACCCTGTTGGCACCATGGCACTCTGCACGCAGCGCTGGAGAAGGCAGCCCAGTCCCTGCCTTCATGGGCTTTCATGGGAAAAGCAGACACTAAACAAGTAATCATACAAATAAACTTGTTACCCCAAAAGTGACGTGTCCAGGAAGCATTTAAAGGTCAGAGGTCTGCACTGGCCTTCCTTCTTCGCAGGAAGGCTACATCGATGAAACTGTGCAGGAAACCTGCCGTGGTCTAAAGCATGAAGCAGATTCTGGTCCTCTACCTAAGCAGATTAATCAGCAGACTGTCTGTCCAGTTTGACTTAAAGGTTGCCGAAACCCAGGGAATATCCGAATCAGTTTCCAAACCAAATGAATGTTTTTCCCAAGTTTTTAGACTGTCTTTGTTTTTGTTGTTAAGACAGTGAAATCTTTTGTATGAATATTATCTGGGAGACATTTTCTTCAGCTATAAACTAACAGGATTGAATATGTTGTGGAAAAAGAAAAATATGGCCAAGTTTTACATAAGACAGAAGGAGATGAGGAAGGACAGCAGACACACAGCAGAGTTTAGAAAGAACAAGCCCAGGCGAGTATTAGGAAAAAGAAGGCAAGCGTTGTTTAGAGTAAAAAAAGGTTTTGCACAGATACTACACTGCATATGTTTTAAAAGATGGCGTACTTCAGCCCTGGCTGGTGTGGCTCAGTGGACTGAGTGCTGGCTTGCAAACCACAGGATCGCTGGTTCAATTCCCAGTCAGGGCACATGCCTGGGTTTCAGGCCAGGTCCCTAATAGGGGGCACCCGAGAGGCAACCACATGTTGATGTCTTTCTCCCTCCCTTCCCCTCTGTCTAAAAATAAAATAAAAGCATATTTCAGTGATATATTACTTTTTTGGGTTTTATCTCTATCTGCTTCGATATCACCTATATTTTTCAGATACAGAAGTGTATGTAGCTACGGTCTTCCATTGGCTCCTTTTGTAGGGGAGGGTTAGTTTCAGGGCCCTGCAACCTAACCTGCAATAAGAAGCATGCAGGTTTGGGGGAGTTCCTGCTGTGTAATCATTTCTCTAGTATTCCATCTTATCAGTTTTCACCAAGTGTTCATTGCCAGGGGAGAAGGGGATTTGTGGCAACAGACTCCAAAGAATTGGCTTTTAGATCCTTTGAGACTTCAAGTGCTGCTGTTGTATTTCATTATAGTGAATAAAAGTAGTCTCCTGTGCTGTGTTTCTTTACGCCTTTGGGAAATACGCGCTTCCTTCAGGCTCCCTGACATAATTTATGTGCCTGATGACTTCTGGGCAACCCGTCAGATGCGTGCCTTCCCTGTCAGTCAGTCCGCCATTTCGTCACTCCTTCCTTCCTTTTAACCCGTAATTGTAAGCACGAAATAGGCACTGCATTTAGTTCTGTGCGAGAAGGACTTAAATAAAGTCCCTAAAACGGAGCTTGCCCACTTGTCAGAAAATAAGGCTTGTTTGACAAAGAAGTTAAGTAACAACGGAAGGGTGCACTAGTTATATAGATCGGCGCAAGAATGCCTCAGATGCAGTGGCCAAGACCACTGTGAGTCAGAGTGGGCAAAAACAGGAGTGGGACGTAAGTGAAACATGCCGATTCTGGAGGGATGGGTGAGAGAGAGGTGGAGAGGAAAGAGAGGCAATTCCATGGACGGGGAAGAATTTGCAGCAAAACTGGAGTCAGGCAGAGCCAGGAAACAGAGCCATAAACAAATATGGTATATATTACCTGGAATATGTTAGATTCTTAAAGGAAAAAATGGATAAAAGTGTGTATGTAAACAGGAACTAGAAGAAAGTTTAGAAAAGGGAATGTTTGCCAGTAAAATTTTAACTGAGGAAAATTTCGTAAACAACATGATTGACAGAAAGCCGCAAGAGAATAAAAAGGCCTAAAAAGGTCATTTCACATATAACCCAAAACAACCAGTTTTCATCTGCCATCAATTTTCCTTGTATCCGTCAAGGCCTTGAGGACATGGGAAAAATCAAATTATTTATCTAACGAACATAAATATTAGGACAACGTGTTAATTAAGGAATATTGATCAGGCATCTGTGCTTCAAAAACGTGTTTCTGATTATATGAAAGTTACAGGTTAATCAAGTAGTTTGGAAAATAATGAATTAGATAATCTTACAGGTTAAATAATATTGTCAGTCTTTCACAGCTGCACTAATGTGTCAATGTTAGTGCTGAAAATAATTTGTGCGTCATGCAAATTTCTTCACCTTCAGTCTTTCACTATGAATCTGAGATGGCTGAAGAAATGTGTGCCATAAATCTCCCTTCGTTTTCCTGAACTATCCATATGGCCTAAGTACTTGGTTATTTTTTAAAAGTGACTTAAGAATCCTCGGTGCTCAATTAAAAATCATTATTCCATTAGCTCTCAGACCTAAAAAATTAATGCTCCATGATTCCTAATCAAGGCTTTTCATTTTTGGCACGTAAAAAGACAAACATTCAGTTGGGCTCCTCCATATCTATTTGAGATGCTCTAATGATTCATCTTTTCATCGTCCTCGCAATATAACTCAAATTTCTGGGCTCCATTTCTGTTGTTGCGCCTCTAGGGACTGCACTCCTTTAGCTATGAAAGAAAAATGACATGGAAACATATGCAAACATAGGATTTATTTCTGAATGAAAACAGGCATGTACTATCTCTCCCCCCTGCTACCATGTTACAACTCTTGCATAAGGAAGTAACGGGATGTTTTAAAAATAGAAAATTGGCAAATCTGTTATTCTTCCCTAACCTTGACATTTTTCTCCTGTTCTTTGATCCGAGCAAGAGAGTTGTGGTCATACCTTATTCATTCAAAGTATTATGCTGATTTTCCTCACGGAGCTTTTGTTTATAGAAAGTTTCTTTATAATTCTTGGCAAAACTTGGGAACTACTTAAAGAGGAATGCAAAGGAGGTATCAGCATGCAAATCAAGGGCAAATAAAGATGGTGTGGAAAAATAAATCAACGTTTTGTAAAATCCGCTGTCAGCAGGATCACAAAGAGCAAATTGTCGAGAGGAATTCCTGTTGGGGAATTGCGAATACTGTTTTCAGAGGGAGTAATCCCGTGTGGCATGGCTGGGTTTTGTTAGATCAGACCCAGCAACACTCTCAGTTCTTGGCCATTGCTACTGGAAAAAGCCCATCCTGGTTCTTTTTCTACAATTCCTATTCCACATGTTCATTGATAAATGTAAAGAAATCTCTCTTCCCTGAGGCAGTAGTCTGTGCATCTTTTTATAATTGCCGTTTCTAAATGATGACCAATCGATTACCTGGCCAACAATGTCTTAGGTCTTGTTGATAAGATCTCAGCATTGACTCATCCACCCAGCCTTCAGTTCTCCGAATCACAGGAAACGTGTGCCTGTCTACAGAAAAACTGGTACTAGAATTGTTTGTAAAATATGGTAAGCATAATAAAGCAAAAAAAAAAAGAATCCCTATATTCTTTAAACAATTTCCTCCTTGGACTTTGTACTTGTGTTACACTTTTATCATTATAACCACATCTCACTAGTTTGTTCCTGAAATGAAATTTTATTTTTCATAAAGTGCAAAAGATCATTTTAAGATTGGGCGGGAACTAGAGCAAAAATTTTGAGAACAGACTTATTTTTAAAATAATACAGTCTTTTTTTCACACTTCCTTTGCTCCCAGATCAATGGCGTAAAAACCCTAACTCATCTGAGTGAGAATTGGTAGGATAGAAGCCCTTTTACCTGCAGACAAGAACAAAATACACCCCTTTGATTTGTCCTTTTCTGTGCCCCCAACAGCTTTTCCTTTCTTTCTCTTCTTACACTAACTCCATAGTTTTACCTAATATTAATGTGAATATCAACTGTTGCTTGTACCTGATTTCATGATCAATAATTTTTCTCCTTCAGTTTTTGTAAGCTGTTCCTGCATCATATCCTTACCCTGCTGAGGAACTTCCAAAGATATCCACCCAATTGCCAGCAGCAATGTCAACTGCTCATTCCAGTGTACTTTTCTTAATGCTCCAATGTCCGGTAGTGTTTGTTTTTTTAAATTATATTTTATTGATTACGCTATTACAGTTGTCCCAATTTTTCCCCCTTTGTCCCCTTCCACCCAGCACACTCCACTCCCTCAGGCCATCCCCACACCATTGTTCATGCCCATGGGTCATGAGTCTAACTTTGGATACTCCATTTCCTATACTGTAGTTTACATCCCCATGGCTATTATGTGACTACTTATTTGTACTTCTTAATACCCTCATATTTTCACCTGTTCCCCCACACACCCCTCCCATCTGGCAAACATCAAAATGTTCTTCATATCCATAATTCTGCCTCTTTACTTCTCTTGCTTAGTTTGTTTTTTAGATATAGTTGTTGATAATTATGTATTTATTGTCATTTTGTTGTTCGTAATTTGGATCTTCTCCTTTCTCTTAAATAAGTCCCATTTCATATAATAACACTTCGGTGACAATGAACTCCTTTAGTTTTTTTCTTTTCTAGGAAGCTCTTTATCTGCCTTTCTATTTTAAATAATAGCTTTGCTGGGTAGAGAAATCTTGGCTGTGTGTCCCTGCTTTTCATGACTTTGAGTATTTCTTGCCAGTTCCTTCTACCCTGCAGTTTCCTTTGAGGAATCAGCCGGCAGTCGTATGGGAACTCCCCTGTGTAACTAACTGCTTTTCTCTTGCTGCTTGTAAGATTCTCTCCTTATCTTTAGTTTTTGGCATTTTAAATATGATATGTCTTGGAATGGGCCTTTTTGTATCCATCTTGTTTGGGACTCTCTGTGCCTCTTGGACTTGCATGTCTATTTCCTTCACCAAATTAGAAAAGTATTCTTTCATTATTTTTTTCAAATAGATCCCCAATTTATTGCTCTTTCTCTTCTCCTCCTGAGACAGATATGATATGAATGTTGGACTTCTTTAAGTTGTCCTAGAGGCAGCTTACAGTATCCTCATTTTGGGGGGTTCTTTTTCCTTCTTGTTGTTCTGATTGGTTGTTTGGTTTTATTTTTGCTTCCTTATGTTCCAAATCATTTATTTTAATTCATAGTTTCATCCACTACTATTGTTTCCTTGTAAATTGTTCTCTGTTTCAATTAATGTGTCCTTTGTTTCTGACGGGGTCTTTTTTATGCTGGTGAGTTCCTTGAGCATCCTTATAACCAGTGTTTTGAGCTCTGCCTCTGGTAGATGGCTTATTTCCATTTTGCTTAGTTCTATTTTCTGGAATTTTGATCTGTTCTTTCATTTGGGCCATGCTTCTTTATCTCCTCATTTGGCAGCCTCCCTGTGTTTGTTTCTATGTATTAGGTAGACTTGCTAGGAGTCTGGGTAGTTGTGGTAGCATGGACTGATGTAGTAGATGCTCTGCAGGCTCCGACGGCACAGCCTCCCCTATCACCCAAGCTGGGTACTCGAGGTGTGCCCTTCATGTGGGCTGAGTAAACCCTCCTCTTGTATTTGAGCCTTGATTTCTGTTGGCTAGTCTGCTGCGAGGACTGGCTGTGCCCACGGACCACCAACCTCTGCCCTCCATGGAATATCAGCTCTGCAGTGGCATGGTCCTCAGACACGGTTTGTCGATGTCCACCAGGTGTGCTGGCCCTGGGGTTTCCTTGGTGATGCATGCCAAGGTCAACCCCCATCTGTGTTCTTCCCAGGGCCACCCTGCATGAGCTATAAAGCAATCTGAGATGGTTGCTACTTGTGCTGGTCTTGGAGATTTGAATTTCTATTCCTCCACTTGGTCAAATGACTGCGTGAACCTTTGCTGCTTACCTGTAAAGTTGGAGAAAATATCAATACAAACCTTAGTAATTTGCTGTGGGAATTCATGGAGATAATGCACATAAAGTCCTTAGAATAATGCTTGGGACATAGTGATTTTTCTACAAGTAATGGTTGCTATATGTCTTCTACTCTCCCTGCCCCCAGTTTTAAAAATCTCTCCCATCTTCCAAACCAAGTTCATGTGCACATTCTCCATGAGCCTTCATATGATCAATTATTTTAGCTACTCATTTGGCTCGTGCGTTGTCTTTTCTTGTTTGCAGTACCATCACCCAAACTAAGTCACGAAGAGTACATCCTGTCTATTAATAGATGTTTTGCACATTTTGTGTTGATTAGTACTTTAAAGTGATACTTGTCATAACAGTTTACCGGGATTGTCCAAACAGAGAATATGGATGAGAGCAGGCTACCCAAACAGCGGTTACAGAGTGAGCTTAAGTGCAGCAACCACAGGAGGCTTGTACAAACTGCCTGGGACAGTGGAGCATAGCCAGTTTGATTTCTGGGACGTCGCCCTATTTGACAGATTACATTGATATGCATGGAGCAGAAATGGGGTAGATCATTTTAAACAGAGCCTTCAGGTAGGTTATGTGGTTAAAAAACAGAACTGTACAGAGAAAAAAACCTTGCAAATAGCAGCTATAGCTGCAAAGGAAAGGGGCATCTTGTTGAGAACTCACTGTGGTAGGGAAGCTGGCTGCAAATTAGCCTCCAGTCATGTCTACGCCCCTGAGAACAGCTGCCAGCAGTGGTGTGTTCATCCACAGTGATTAGGATGCGGTGCACAGTGGTAGCCTAGCATGTTCTATCAGAAAGACAGAAAATAAAGTTTTATTTTTGGAAAGGCCTGGTAAAAATTTTATGGGACAGTAAGACAGTTTTTAATTAAACGAATTAAAGTAATTGTCGTGTTTTACTCTTAGGTTTGTGTTGTTTTTTTCTAATAATTTAGAATTTTTATCTCTCTAGATTATAAGGGAAAAACTTTTCCTTTGTATTTCCTCTCTTTTTCATCGTAGTATGTATAGAAATGATTACTGATTTAGAAACCACTTGTGGAAATAGTCTTAGTTCTGAAATTCACAAGGAACTGAATTTAAATAATAGTTTAGACTTTTATAATATGTTTTTGGATAGGTAGTTTAACCTTAACAAAGCTCTTAACTAAACCTTATAGGGCTGTTTGGATGATTTTTCATGCTACATTAAAAAAAATGCCTAATCCATAGAAAGTTCTTGAGAAAAGTAGCTATTATTATAATATGTAGTTAATAAGAGATTCATTACTTTTCCAACCAGTCATATTGGTAAAAAGATTGGATCAAGTTATAATTAATTTACTGTAATTACCTTAGGAACTCCATTTTTCTAAATAAGAATAGGCAGGTTTTAGGATCCAATGTATTATTTGTTAAACTCATGAGAAGCTGTGTGAAATACCAACTTAATTTGATTAGCACACCTTAATCAACAGTTATTAGAAAAGTATAGTTTTTTAAATAGTCAGTTTTCATTGGTCTATACAGATATATCTATGGTTGGAATATTCCTCTATCATAATACTTGGATATCACTGTTTTTTTTAAGATTTATTTATTAAGATTTCTTTATTAAGATATTTATTAAGATTTATAGTTGAAATAGACAGAAATTAATAATTCATTCAGTGTTTACTCAGGAAGGGAGAGAGAGGACCCAACTAAGCTAGACCTCTAAGGTTATAACTTTATTTAGTAACTACATCAAACTAACAAAGCCAGAGAGACTTACTTGCCAACAAATAAGTAATCGATATCAGAAATTAAGAAATAATTTGCATCTTGATCTGATTGTATGGCAGCAATTTGTTCTGAAATATAATTTTATAAGAATTACAGATGGCCTACTGCCTGATAGAAGAAAGAAAAATATAGGAAAGCCTTGGGTGATCGGTAAGGATGGGTTATGGCTGAGAATGAAAATCTAAGACCAAACAAAAAGAAAAATAATCTTAGGACCAAAGAAGATCTTCTCCATAAAGATTAGTCATTTAAAAAGTTTTATCACAGTGGTTTGTAGCCCCAAAGATTTCAGCCTAAAGGTAAAGAAAGATGAACCAAGTATGGCCCATAGTTCAGCCATAACTTAGATTAAAAGAGAAAGGAATAAATGGTAGGCTTCATAAATGCATTCAGTATGTCAAGGTCAGATAAGGACACGGGTCTGAATAGAAATGATTTTGGAAGTCTGTGAACAGTTACGATACGATGTGATTACAGCACAAATGAGCCCGCCTACTGTATATTGGAAATTTCAGATCATATTCTGATTCAACTGCTGGGTCCCCAGACAATTCGGTGAATAAATCTATAGTCAGCGTGAGATCCAGGCTGAGAAGCAACTGTAGTATCGGGAGTTTTCCTGTGTGCTCATGGCCTTGACACTCTTCTGGGTTTCGTGATGGCGATGGTGGTGATCCTAACTCTCTTTTATGCTTTAGTTTCCTTCTTAGCACTTACCAAGACCTGAGTGATAGTTTTGTTTTTTAACTGTCTTTCCCAGTAGAATAAAAATTATGCAAAGGCAAGCATCTGAGTGTCTTGTTCACGTCAGAATTTCTAGAGCCTAGAACTGTGCCCGGCACACAGTGACCATCTGCCGGAGGAGTGAGTGAGACTGGAGCTTTTTGAAGGAAATGTAAATATGTGAGTCACTTAGAGTCTGGTAGTAGCCTTGTGTCGAGGTACTTTTAGAATAATTTAAAAAATAATGCACAGTATTTAAAACAAAACATAAACCATTCTAAAAGTTTATTATTGAGAGTTCAGTGAGGATGAATTATATCACTTTCATAAAATATCCTGGACCGAATGAGGGAAGAAAGGTGCAAAAAGCATAATGAAAAGCAAAATGAAAGGGCAGAAAACAGCACTGCAGATATTAGTTTCATCAAAAATAAATTTAAAAACGGTAACTAAAAAAGCATCAATGGAAATTACCCTAGAGAAGGAAATGAAAAACTGTGAGTAGCAAATGGGATTTTCTGGCCAATCCAGTTCTCACAATAGAAGTCCTGTGTTATCATTCTGTCTAATCGAGACCTGTGGGAAATGGCTGACCACTGTTAAGGAGGGCTTGGCTATAGCCTCACCCCCTTTGATTGGACTCCTGATTGAACGCTCAGATATCCTGAATGGAAGTGAAAGGGTTCAGGAAAAATTTGTTCAAAATCAAAGTTCTTAACCTTTCGTTTAGAAGCAGCTTTAGACATAAGTGACGTTCATGCTGTCTTTCTGTTACTTTCCAGTTTCCATTTTTTACAAAGGTTATTTTTTTTTGGCTTGATGTATAATTCCACTGCCTCCTCTCTCATTACCAACTCCATCACTCAGTAGCGAAGCTGCTCCCACCTCGTCTGCCTGTCCTGGGACAAGGATACTGCAGCTTTTATTGAACTCACTGTGTGTCAGTGTTTTGAGGAACACAAGGACACAGTCAAAGCTAGAAGGAAATTGTATAGCTGATGTGTGTGAGAAAAGAGCTTGAAGTTTTTTTTGGGGGGGCAAGGAGGGAAGGGTGAGGGATCAGGGTGTAGATTAATGGAGTATTTATCTTACCTCTAGAGGAATCACTTGGGATATTTTTATCCCTGACTTATTGCCCCTGACCCTGAACCTAGATCGGTCTCATCGACTAATTTGGTGTGGCAGTCCCACACAGGCGAGTTGATGGAAGAAATGAGATACCCCAAAGCCCTAGAATATGCATGAAGTGTAAGGAGAAGAGCTTCGGCCTCCCAAGGCCTTGCATCCCTACCTTAATCCAGTCAACCATTAAACAGATCCCTTAGCTAGAAAGAAGCAGGGAATTTTAATGAATTATTCAAAAATTCCTGTTTTCAGGTAAGATAAGCTTCATCTCACAGAGAGCAAGCAGGCCCCCAGGGCTCCCTGCAGCACTATACATCAGAGTTCTCACAGCCAAAAGCAATGTATCCATTCCCTGCCCTTGCAGTCAGACACCATGTTTGTTGCATCCTCAGACACTCCAGATGCTCAACCATGGCCGCCGTGGACAGCAGGAGGCGGTCCTGGCTCTGAGCGGTGATTGCATGGAGAGTGTGCGGGGCTCCCTTTCCACCTCAAGTGTCTTTTTCACTGCTGATGAAAAGCTGAGGAAGAGGTGGATGGGAGGTCTCAATGTCTGCACAAACAGGGCCAGATGGAGTTCAGAGGTGTTCAAGGGCAAGGGCCACCGAGGTTTCTTAAGAAAGCTCAGAATCCACAGAAAAGGGATCTCATCATATTTTGTTACTAGACAGTCTACCCTGTATTTGGCAACTGCAGGTTTCATGAATATATCAGACATCCATGTGTACATTTACATGCACACACCCATATATGTAAATATATATTTATACATATACACATGTATACAAGTATATAACCATATACATGTACATAACATATATGTTAAATTATGTGAAATAGAATTGATCCTTACTCTTCACAGATTCTGCATTTGTAAATTTGCCTGTGGGATGAAATGTATTTGTAACCCCCAAATCAATACTCTCAGTGCTTTGCAGTCATTCATGGGCATGTGCAGAGCAGCGAGAAATTTGTTGCCAAGCTCCCAGGCTAGGTTAAACTGGGCGATGCTCTCTCTTCCTTGTTGTCCCAGCTCTCATACAGAGACAGCGGGAGGACAGGGATGGTCCCAGGTAGTGCAAGACACTCTGGCTTTGGGGCCAGCTGAACCACAACTCCAGCACCCGTTAGCGGGGCAAGTCAGTTCATAATAAGCAACCTCATTTTCTCTTCTGTAAAATAAAGAAAATGGGACCTAGCAGGATGAGTTCATTTTAGGATTTAAGATTGTAATCGGCGTGAGTGTGTACTTCCACTAAGAGCAATGAATGGTTCATACTCATTAATTTAGTGGGTTCACAGAGAGTTTGTAGAATGTAACTACCACAAATAAAAAGAATTGACTCTTTAAGTGTGTATGTTTCCTTTAATTTTCTCTCTTGATCGATTACAAGGGTAGGTATTACTAGATATTGTCCAAGGATATCAGGTGTGATATTGAGATATATATAACAGCTTAAAAATACTGGACTTCCTTGAGGTATTGGAAAGGCTTTCTGCTGAGACATCATTCAATGGGGTTTTGAAGAATGAGTAGGAGCTCAACTCAGAAGGGGAAAGTTGTGAGCATGGGCTCGGGTATCAGAGACTTAGAGATTCAAATCAAGATGTGAGCATGGGCTCGGGTATCAGAGACTTAGAGATTCAAATCAAGACTTACTGACTTGTATGACCTTGGACATATTACTTGACCACTATGACTGGTTCCCCATCTGTAAAACAGAACTGAAATATATATATATATATATATATATACATTTCAGGGTTATAAAATTATATGAATGATATAATGTTTGTAAAATGCTTACCTTTTTAACTGGTCGATCAATGGTAGAAGCTAAATAAATGGTTACTGGTGTTCACTGAGAAGTTTTAGACAAAGAGAACAGTGTGTACGAAAGCGCAGAGGAAGTGACTGTAATGTGCAGGTGATTTCCCACGGCTGGGTACAGAGGGTATTGGGGGGAGGGTGGGACATGACCAGCATCCAGATCCCAAAAGTCATGGCTGAGCCGGCCACACATATAATGTATGTGAGCTTTGCTTGTAGTTCGTGGAGCCTGCGGTCTATTAATAACAGCAGGGCCATTCTTAGGCATGCGATAAATTTCTTTCTTTTTTTTTTCATTTCTCCAGCTTTCTTGAGATATAGTTGACATATAACACGGTGCAAGGTGTGTGATGTCATGATTTGGTACACGTATGTATCATGAAATGATTATCGCAAGGTTAATTAACACATCACCTTAAATCATTGCATTTTTTAATGGTGAGAACGTTTCAGGTCCATTCTCTTAGTGAATTTCAGGTATATAATACAGAATTAATAAACTGTGGCCATCCTGTTATGCATTCCATTCCCAGAACTTACCTTATAACTAGAAGTTTGTAACCTGTGAACAATATGTGCCATCTCCCCGAGCCCCAGTCCCTGACACCCACTATTCTGCTCTCTGTTGCTATGAGTTTGGCTTTTTTAGAATCCACATATAAGTGAGATCATATATGCATTAAACGTCTATTTGATAATATATGTAAAATATTCTACCATTATTCTTTCTTATTACAGAAGTATCTTCCCTCCAATTAGTTCAAATTAATGAGGGCTTGCCTAGAATGTTTATAGCAAAGCATTTGTGCCTTGATTTCTTTTTAAAACTAATCCCTTTACCTGAACTATTCTCATGAATACAGGAAGATAAAATATGGTAGATGGGCTTTTCTGGTTTGTTCAAAATTATTTTTGAAATTCTGATTCTTGAGAGAGTAGAGTAGTTACATAGGGTTGCCATAGCAAATTATCACAAACTGAATGGCTTAAAAGAATAGAAATGGATTCTCTTGTAGTTCTGAAGGCCAGACATTTGAAAGGAAGGCATCAGCAGGATTGGTTCCTTCTGGTGGGGCTGAGAGAGAATCTGTTCCACACTCCTGTCTCCTAGGGCTCTCGGTAATCCTTGTTCCTTGTCTGTAGCTTCATTGCTTCAATCTCTCCAGTCCTCAGGTGGTCTCCTCTTGTCTGTTTTTCTCTTATAAGCACACTGTGTCATTGGACTTAGGGCTCCCCCTAAGTCTGGGATGGTCTTATCCCATAATCCTTAATTATATCGAGCCAATGCCCTCCGTACAAATCAGGTCACGTCTTAGCTCAGGTTGCTTTACCAAAGCATCATAGACTTGATGGACTATAAACATCAGAATTTACGTCTCAGACTCCTGGAAGCTGGAAGCCCAAGAGCTGGGTGCCAGCATTGTCAGATTCTAGTGCGGGCCCTCCTCTGGTTTGCAGAGTACCATCTTCCGTTGTATCTTTATATGGCAGAAAGCGGATGGGAAAACTTTGGAGTATGTTTTCTAAGGGCACTGGATGAGGGCTCCACCCTCATGACCTAATTAACTCCCAAGGACCCCCCTCCTAATACCATCACTTTGGGGGTTAGAATTGTAGCATATGAATGCCAGAGGGAGACACACATTTAGTGCATAACAGTTAAGAGTCCCAGAGACTGGGGTTAGGACTTGGAACGATGTTTTTAAGGGACACTGTTAAACCTATACTACAGTAAAGAATGACTTGAAACAGAATTGAAACCCTATTTTAAATGTTTCCATTATCCTCAGGCTGCCTACCTTTTCCCTATGAAAAAGGCCAAAGAGGGGAAAATCTACCAGGAGAGGGCTTTTATGGAAAGTCTTTTGATCTGGCTTCCACTGAGCGGACACCCTTGGCATCAGTACACCCATCAGGACAAAAGTCAGCTCTACCTGAGAAAGAATGCTGAAGGTCACTTCTGTACAAAATACAGCAAGAGGGACACAGCTTTTACAAACCCCTCACCGATTTGAAAACACCGTCACTCTCACAGTGTTGTCCTTTGCTATAATAATTTTGAAAATCTGTCTGGAAATGGAGCCATTTTCTCTCGTATCATTTGCTTTCTCTCTGGAGATGGGCACTCTACTTTCAAGTACTGGGGGTTTCTAGTTTTTCCTCTTGAACAAAATCTCACGTGGATATTAAATGATTTTGCACTTTGTTTACCTTTTAAGCATGCCATTTCTTCTTTTTTTGGAGGGGGGCGTGATGCGGGGTATGGATACTATCTTCACACAGGAAAAGGAGAGCCTCACAGTAAGTTTTGATTACTCAGAATGACTCAGGATTGAAGGGTGAACTCTCTGCCATTTTGAAACTTCAGGAAATTGCAGATCTGGACTAGGGAGCCACCCCACAAAAGGAAAAACAAAGAAACGAAGGCTCGGTTGTCTGCGGACAGGGTTTACGCTATTGTTTCTCACTGGTCTCTACCAGCCGTTCCCTACACTGGCCCTCCCCAGCTTTTCTTCCCATTCCGTGAACACCAGTTGGCATTTTTCAGGTTCGTGTTTAATTTCAACATTTTATGTTATCATCGCTCTATATGGGAAGTTTCTTGAAAACTTTTGTATTAGATCCTAAACTCCTAAAGTACAGATACAACGTTGCTCCTTTGTTATTCTCACGGCAATGGCTGGTAGCCCAGCAAGCCCTTGCTGAATGCGCTGCACTGAGAAAGCAAAACTGATTTTAAAGTTGCGGGCCCTACTGCCAAGTAAACGCACTGACATCTGTTATCACATTGCCATTTCATAACATTGACTAATTAGGAGCAGGTCTTTCCGTTAATTGTACTTAACTGATCAGAAGCAAGAAGAGTAACCATGCACAAGGAAGGAGGCAATAAATAAGATGTAAATGAGTAAACACTCGGAAAGCCGGAAAAAAACATAGATATGATTTAAAACCTGCTCAGGGAATTTATGGTATTAGATGTGAAACTCCATAACTCAATGGCAAAAGTCAGATGTGCCTGCGCTATTCCTAGCAAAGTGTTGGTAATTCAGGAGTTTTTATTTGTGCATGATTCTTCTTAACCACCCAGATTTTAGATCCCCTAACCAAAGTTGCAACCATATTTGTCTTCATCTTTTTACCTTTATTGAGGTATAACTGACAAATGCAACTGTAATATATTTAGAGTGTACGACATGATGATTTGATATATAAATACATATATATATATATATATATATATATATATATGTATATATGCACTTTATGAAAGGATTCACTCAGTCCTCACATATTTACCTTTTTGAGGGGTGAACATTTAAATTCAACTTACTGGCAAATTTCAGGTATACAATAAAGTATTATCAACTATGGGCATCATGTTATACATTAGGTGACTGGATCTAATTCACCTGTAACTGAAAGTTGGTATCCTTTTACCCACCTCCCCGTATCCCACCCCACCC